>JAHBCN010005513.1:54743-91741 GCA_019359885.1 Listronotus oregonensis | reverse complement strand
AAACTTCTTGAAAGATCTTTGTTTATCCCCATATCCTCGAAAAATAAAATTTGATTCGCTGCTTTTCGGTAAATACAAAGGCCATAATAACGCACGCAATATTTGCACAATTCGTAAAAATTTTCAATTATTGTGTCAGATCTAATTGTTTTGGAATATCTTCTGAGGTTTCCATGACATGACAAACAAATGAATAGCACGCCTTCTCGATTAATAATTTTGAAAGGCAAATCACACGCCTTCTTGATTATTTTGAAAAACAAGCCAACTCATTTCTTACTAAGATTCAAGTGAAAGGAGTGAAAATTTTATCACACCACATCAATCTAAGGGTTATGTTAATTTTTACAATAAAATGCTATGTCTTGTGTTTTTTCCTAAAAATGCAGGTTTGTTATCTCAAGAATCAGCAAGAATAAAAATCGGAATTGATATCATACTAACGTTGACAGGAGCAATCGGCGGCACTAATAAAACTATTATTTTTAAAATTCCCTAGAGTAGGGAAAATAAACTTGGCAACGTTGAAATAATAATTTTTTTATTTGGTATGTCCCGTTACCTCCTATAATTTTGGAACTTTGGTTGGACTGTATTCTAATTTATTTCGAAAAAAAGAGGCCATATCTCCGAAATTGTCAGGTATAAAAAAACAATAATATCAGGTCATAATAAGATTAATATGGGCAATCGATTGCAAAAATAAAAATTAGGGTATTCCATTTAAAATTGGAAAATTCCCTCACCTACAGAGAAAAACTATAAATTTGGCAACGTTGCTAGTAGAATTTTTGAATTTATCATATCCAGTTACCCCTTCGTACCAAATTTGGTCAATTTATGTTTGATGGTTGCTGAGATAATTGACCGTTCCGGTTTTTTCTACTAACCCTGTATATATATATATATATATATATATATATATATATATATATATATATATATATATATATATATATATATATATATATATATATATATATATATAAAAACAGCGTAAGTGAGCCTCCGTCCATGTAATTTTTTAGGTTTACTGGAACTCTGATGTCACTGGGTTTTCGTATACAAGCTCAGTAACCCACCATTAAAAATATAAATGATGGCCGACTGACATAAACGCACAAAAACGTATACAAGGTATACAGTGGAGGTCAATTTAACCTGTATATGATGTGGATGCTGAGTTGTCCATGAATAATATATATATATATATATATATATATATATATATATATATATATATATATATATATATATATATATATATATATATACATATATATGAATACCAAGGACCCAGGACCATCCTGATACCTTCTAACTTTCCAGTACCTCGGCACAAGGTCAGACCTGTGGCGAGTATTATGGTCATGGCGAGCGCTGTGAGTTATATACTGATCAATGTGCGTCTTGACTAGTGTTGTATTGTAAGGCAGTAATATTACCAAGCGAATATTACTTAAAATTACGTAAATTACCGTAATATTCGGCTGAATGTTTCCTTTTCGGTAATATTCGTTTCATAAATTACTGATAATATTACGGGTAATATATTACGGTAATATAACGAGTAAGTATAGAGGAATTACCGCGGCAGACGTTTGACAAAGCCGACGACGAGGTAGTTCCCCGGGTTTCTAGCCAATCGACGATCGTGCGAGGGAATAATCTATTTTAGGTTAACTAGAGATTCTATTCTGGATAATGAGGTATTTTCGGTAAAACTAGGTCATCCATTATTTAGAGAGCATAAACAAGCAATTACTATTGAACTCACAAATTATTTGGCCAAAAATGAGTCGTGGAACATAGATTTTGTTTGGAAATCTGCTAAAACATCAGACAGTATAACGTGATGGAAAGAAATTTGCAAAAAAAAACTGAAAGATGTAGCGTAAGCCATCCTGGGTTTACCAGCAACTACCGCTGCAATTGAAAGATCTTTCAGTACATATTCATTTGTTCATTGTAAAAAAAAATAAGCTCACTACAGAGAGAGCCGGAAAGCTATTGTATGTTGCACACAATTTAAAATGTTTAATGTCAAGGCCGGCAGTTAGTTCAGATGAAAATGATACTAAAGAAAATTTAGTATCATAAATAATAAAAAAGACAAGTCCCAAAAGAATTAAGTGACACAGAATCAGATGTTTCTGAATCAAAAGACCTGGTATTTCTATTTCTTCATGATATTAACTCTAGTATTGGAGAGGAAGATTTTTCTGATCTAGAAAATATAAATTAATTTTGTTTATCTAAATCATGAATTTATTGTTGTTAATTGAGTTCTTGTCTTGTTAATTTCTTTTTAAAAAATATGTTTTAGTTACTACTTTTCATGTTTTCGTTTAAAAATGACTGAAATAGTTATAGTTTACTTTTTTTAGCTATATAATAAATAAATTTGAAAATAAAAAATATGATTTTTTGTACGTTATTATATACTATTTACGTTTTTCTTTGCATTCGTCATTTTATTAAGCTCAAAGATTGCTTAAAATTTGTTAATTATCCAAAATTCTCCTATATTACTTTAAATTACTGTAACTTGGCGAATTTTACCAACAAAAAATAAATTATGGTAATTTATACATCACTAGTCTTGACATACAGTAAGGTTTCCAGGATAAATAATGATGAAAAAATCAGAATTTTGTTGTCTATAAATGCCTGTCGACAATCATCTCTGTACCCCAAACCAGAAACCACCCTTACAGCTCACAACAGCATATGAAAGGTGGGAGTGAAAAGTAGCAAAGTATGCATCGCTCAGAACCCTAGGCTCTAGAGGATACACATTCACCCAGGTTTCTAAGCAGATATATCTGAAGTAAATGTATTCAGTAGAAATGTCTATTTAGAGTCAAACTAACTTAATAAGTGAGAGTAACTATGTTTCCGTTTTTAAAATAAGAAAAAAAAACTACTTTATTGTAAAGCATGATTGCCTGTATGTACAAATTAAATGTGTATTTTGATCTCGAATAAATGTATTGGTACAATATGCATTTAAAACCGAACCTACTGAATATATGGAAGTTACTGTGACTATGTTTTTAAAATAAACAAAAACTAATCTTAATTGTAGGGCATGATTGCCTTCTAAATTAAAATTAAATTGTATTCAAGTAAATCTGCAGAATCATCAACGGGTGTATTTTGGGGCGCTGATCACGAATCTGAAAAACTTTGTTGGTGGAAACGTTTCGTTTTCGAGATATCCATCATCAAACTTGAAAATCAAACCAACCTTATTTAAACTATTCCTCCTTCTTTTTGTACAGAATTCTTGATTTTTACACTAAATTGAAATACAATAGGTTATAAACACCTTTTAAAAACTTGTTTTTATTTTTATTTTACACCTATTTTTCATTTAATTCAAAAAATTCACTTTCAAACGCCGCAATCATGTATACAATAGGGAATTTTTAAGCAAACATGGCTGCCCAGTTTGAAAGTGATACTTGACAATTTAATGGAAAAAGGTGAAAAATAAACAAAAAAAAAAGTTTTTTAAAGGTGTTTATAAAACATTGTGTGCCACTTTAGTGTAAAAATCAAGAATTGTGTAGGTACAAAAAGAAGGGGGAATATAGTGTAAAAGAGGTTAGTTTGATTTTCAAGTTTGATGATGGATATCTCGAAAACAAAACGTTTCCGCCAAATATCGGATTCGTGATCAGCACCCTTAAAAACCCCTGTATACCAAAATTGGTCAAAATCGGTGTTGCGGCCACTTTCTAGACAATTACCAAATATTACTATTAGCAGGACTTAATCACTAAAAGGGTTTTCTTTAATGTCCAGTAAAAGATCAGTAACTTTTTACCTTATTGACAGGCATTTATTTGCATGGATTTATTTTTTAATGAACAGACTTCTAAATAAATTTAATCCTGACTTGACATGAATGCCTTTTAATGTGGATTAACATTCTAACCCGTATGTGTTCCTTGTCCTTGTTTGGAACAGTAAAATGGCATAATATATAATTGATCATACGTTTTTAGGTTTAAAACTGTTAATTCCTCCAGTTACATTTGTTGCTTACTTTTCAAAAATAACTTTTTTAAAAAGTAATGTAACTATTTAAAAAGGTGTTATTTTGCTTCTCTAAAGTATACATTCTTGTTTAGTACTTTTTTTGCATAGTCTGGCGACAAACGTTAAGTTTATAAATTGATTTTTAAAGGCAAATTATAAACTTGACGTTTCGTTACCGTTGCTGTTGCAGTTCCCGTTCACAAGTTAAACTTATGACGTTTAATGTAGGCATTTATAAGCGCCGTCACCTTTTTTATATAATTCAGTAGGACTTCGGACGGTAGCGAAACGGCAACACCAACAACACTTCAAGTTTATAAAGGGCCAGTAATTCGTTAAATGCCACGATTTAAAAAAACATCTAGATTGTTTTTGGACATAGAAAACCTTGTCCGCAAATAATTAATACTTACATAATATTTCTGCCAGGGACACATGTTAAATTCTTTAACATTAGCAAGACAAAATAGAAATCAAAAATATAAACTCTATAAATAGTAATACATATAAGGCCCAGTTGTATAGGTTAGGATAACCCTGAAATTGAGAGTTAATCTTCGGTTTACATGGCGATTGCCTTGCAGCAAAGCCATAAACCAGACAAGGTCGCTATTCTTGGCCATTCGCTTCTTTCAAAGGTCCGTCAAATCTGTTAATAAATTAAATGAAAATTCCACGAATCCTGAAAGATGCGAATGACCAAGAATAGTGCCCCAAGCAAGCATCTTCGGATTTCAAAAAAAGCGGGTTGTGTAGCAAAGGATTAACTTCAAATTGTGGGTTAACCTAGGGTAATCCGTAACTCGTGGATGGAGTAGAGATTAACTCACAATCCTCAGGTTAATAAATAAAAATGGAGGCGTTCGAAATATTGGTAATTGTTTACAAAACGGTTGTCTGCTATTTTACTATTATATGGTTAATATTTGGTATACACCTCTTCTGTTATTTATTAGGAATACGAATTTACGTGCGCAGAAACAAAAAAAATTTTGTATTTTTTTAAATTTTAGGAAAAACAAACTTGGGGTTCTCAGTGATGCCAGATTTAATAAATTTAAGCTTAAGCCATCAAATTTTTTGACTTTCTGTCTGTCTGAAATATAATTGGGATAAATAAAAAGGGTAGCAAGAACTAATCATGACCGACTAGAACTAGAAGCTTTTGAATTTGTCTAAAAGGTCGGTCATGGTTAGTTCTGGTAAGCAAAGCGGCTTTTTATTTTTTATTAAATTTCTAACGTGAAAATGCGGGGACATATTGGAAAAGACCCCGATTTGGCAACACTGCACGGTTGTAATTTCTTGCTGTTTCTTGTCATAACGGGGAGTTTTCGCATTATATGAAGAAACCAATGGTAATTTTAAATTTTAAAATTGAAATAAAAAATATTAAAACACATAATTTCTTTTCTGCGCAAGTATATTTGCAATCCCTGAGGACACTAGAATACGACTATATAAAAATTTTGTAATTTAATCCAAAAACAGCAGAAAACCGTTTTGTAAACAATTACCGAAATATTTAAGGATGTACTATTCCATGAGGAAGACGATTTATGTTAATATAAATATAATAGAAAATTCAAGTAGAGGCCGATTTTTTTGTAATCGTATGGATATCATGGAAGTTTGGGTATACTAGGAGTTTATAAATGGGTTTAGAATTTCGAAAGTCTCCGTGGATGTACTTCTCCAATTGGCGTACATCTTCAAAGAAATACCAACCAGTAAGTAACTACTTTTCAAGAGGAAAATTATAAACATTCATATTTTTAATTTCCTAACTTAGGAATCATGCTTCAAAAAATAAAAATTGCAGGTTATTGATGTTATGTTAAACAAATTCCTCCTTTACTTCTAGGAGAAGTTAGGAATATTTTAATAACCTTGTGACCGAACCCCAGAGGTATACAACTGTACAAACAGAAACAGAACTATGGATAAACCTTAGGATTAATCCAAGAATAAAACATAAGATTAATTCAAAGATTAATCGTGATATTAACCTCCAACCTTGCTTGCTTGCTTGTCTGGTTTATGGCTTTCCTGCAAGGCAATCGCCAGCACGATTTGGTGGTGGCTCCGATGTTGTCTGGCTCTTAAACCATATCGGGGCCTCCGACTTTTCTTCTTTGACTGAGCTTTTTCTTAGGTGCTGTGAAGGAGTTAAAATGTATTCTGCGCTATTGAGCAATTATTGAGCGACTGCGACTATGACAGGCTTAATGAGGTTATGATTAGCTAACATGCACTACATAGGTGGTTGGATGGGAGGGAAATGTAGACAAATCAAAAGGAAAAAGGAGACATATAAAGCTGAGCATTACAATTTTATTCGATTAATATTTAAAAAGGACATGATTATGTTAATTGAGTTTTCACTTAGATTAGAGAGAATTGTATTAATTGATATGGGAGTTGAAAAATTCATCTTTGTAAATTCACTGTATAAATCAAGATTCGGAACAACATTAATGGGACATTCGAAAAAAATATGATCCATGTTTTCGATGCATCCACACTCACAAAGAGGGCTTTCTTTTATTTTAATTTTAAATAAATGTTCGTTGGTTAAGCAGTGACCTGTACGCATTCTAATTATTGTTGTGATGTGTCGTCTGTCTTTATAGGGAAAGTCTGAAAACCATTTTTTACTCGGAAAATTTGTTTGAACTTTTGAATATTTATAGTTTTTATTCTTTACAAGTGAACTCCAATTATTTTTAAACTTTGTTTTAAGATCGCTTTTAATTTGATTATAGTATTCTTGGGAATCAACCAGAATTCTTTTGGGGATGTTTAAATCTTTACCTATGTTGGCTAAGATGTCTGCTTCAGTATTGCCCGGAATATCAGAGTGTCCTGGAATCCATGAGAGTCGGATATCAAAGTTATTTTCATTGGCTAGGAAAATTATTCTCTTTGTTCTAAGTGTCCAGTAGTCACTGGAGGCACTCAGATGGTATTTATTAATCTTTTGGATAGCACTTTTGGAATCAGAGAAGATAATTGCCTTTTTTAAGTGTTTTTGAGTAGCTATTTTCACCGCCTCATGTATGGCTATGATTTCAGCCTTACAGATGGAGAGAGAGTCGGGAAGTCTTGAAGAGAACTTGTATTTTATTTTAGGGATAGTTATACCGTAACCCACCTTTTTATCCTTTTTCGAAGCATCAGTGTATATAAATACAAATGAATCTTTATATTTTTCTGTAGCTAAGGCGAATTTTTCTCGAATCATTAGTTCGTTCTTATTAATAGCGCAGTCTATAGTTTTTAGGGGGTTATTTAAAATTTTGAAGTCTATTTCATAGCACGGCATATTAAGATTTTTATAAATGTTTGCAAAATATGGAAAAAATTGTAAATAGCTAAAATCAAATATGGTATATTTAATTCTGATTGGAAAGTTGGTGTGAGTATTAATTTACTGCGTAGTTTTAAAAGTATTATAACTAATGGGTGATCTCTAATATGTATTTTTCTGGCTAATAGTTTGGTGGATAGAATTTTCCGCCTCTGTTCGAAGGTCAGTGGTAGCTGCTTCTGCTAAGAGTGCAGCTCTTGGTGTAGACTTCATGCATCCAAGGCTAATTCGTAGACCTTCATAAAAGGCTTTATCTAATTTATTAAGACTTTTTTTATTGACAGGTTTTATAAAAATGGATCCAAAATCCAGGTGTGAAGTTACCAATGCATGGAATGCTGTCAACAGGGTGTTTGGGTCGGCTCCCCACCACACTCTGCACAAAGCTTTGAGGATATTTAGAGATTTCTTTGCCTTGTTGTATTGATATGAATGTCCCATTTTAGGTTTTGTTGCAGGTAAATTCCTAGATATTTTACTTGATTTTTGTACTGTAAAGTATGATTATTGATTTTGATTTTTGGAGGTGTATTTTTTCTTTTACCCTTTGTTAACCAAACAGCTTCACATTTTTCCAATGATAGACATAATTCATGTTGTTTTAGGTAGGTGTAGACTTGTTCTAGTGCTGTGTTTATTTGGGCACCCACGACTTCTAAGTTAGAATCTCTTACAAAGAGAACTAGGTCATCTGCATAGCCAATAAGTTTGGTATTATTTAAGGGTAATTTGAAAAGATCATATATGTATATGTTAAAGAGAATAGTACTTAAAGGTGATCCCTGAGGGATGCCTTTGGTTGCTAAATAAGGACCCATAAAGTTTCCATCAATGCTTCTACTGTAAATCAATCTTTTTGAGAGTATTCTATAAATAAGGTTATTTATGTCTGTGGGAATATTTAAATTCATTAGTTTTCTATATAATGTGTATATATTAACATGGTCGTATGCAGATTTAATATCCAAGAAAATGGCAATAACGGTTTCCTAAGAATTAAAAGCGTCAAATATGTAGGAGGACAAAAAGGCCACATTATCATATATTCCCCTTCCTTTGCGAAATCCAGCTATTTCATTACCAAAGGTATTCCTGTGTTCCAGCATCCAGTCTAGGCGGTTTTTAATCATTATTTCCAAAGTTTTACATCCACAAGAGGATAAAATTATTGGGCGATAACTGTCTGGAAGAGATGGGTCTTTATTCGGTTTTAAGAGGGTTATAACCTTAAATTTTTTCCAAGAATTTGGTAGTGTATGTCCCATTAAGAAGTTGTTATAATTATTTAGTAAAATTTGTTTTCCTCTAAAAGGAAGATTCTTAATCATAGGGTATGCCAGGTCGTCCATGCCTGCTGCTGATAGTTTTTTATCTTTTAAAGCGTTATTCAGCTCATGTATAGAAAATAATTGTGAATAATTTTCAGGTGTACAAAGTTGAAAAGATGGGTCGATATCGACTGAAGACATCTTGAAGAGTATTGCCTTTTTTGTATCGTCCGAAATTGAAAGGTTGATGTTTCTGTTTTTGTTATTATTTGAAAATTTTTTAATTTTGTTCCAAATATATGTGACATTAGATTCTCTGTTTAGTGTTTCGCAAAATATTTGGAATTTTTGTCTTTTTTTATTTCTAAGGTTTTTTCTTACCACACCGCTATGATTTTTTTTGTCTTTATGTAATTTTCTAGGGTTGGGGATCTATTTAAATTATTTATTGCTAGTTTTCTTTCCTTTATCAATGTGGAACATTCTTCATCCCACCATGGGTTGTTTGTTTTACGAGGTAGGCCACACATTTTAACGGGTATTGCTTCCTGAGCTACATCATCCATGATTTTAATAAGTTCATCATAGTCAGTGTCCAAGTTTCTGTCGATTAACTGGATTGTTATTTGGTTTTGAAATAAGTCCCAATCAGCTTTCTTGAAATTTCTAATGGAGTACGTACCTGAACATTCTGAGTTAAATTTAAAGTGTGTATTTTTATTGATTTCCAGAAATGGGGGGTAGTGGTTGCTATTGCCACAGTCTTGAAGAACACTCCATTGCGAGTTGATTGCTAACTGACTGCTAATGATGGTTATATCGAGTGCACTAAGATTGGAATTTGAATTTTTAAATAGAGTTGAGTAACCTCCAACCTATGCAACTGGCCCTAAGTAAGGTTAAGTAGTGATGGAACCTTCCGAATGATCTTCCGAACGATATTCGAATATAGAAATGTTTCGAATGATTCGAATATTTCTTTCGGATATTCGAATATTCGTATTCCAATCAGCTGGGGTATATTACCGCTACTTATCGGATGATAGTTCATTTATATCAAGAATAAAAATTTTCCACAAAATGTCGACTTTTTTGGCGGCCACTGTATACTATTCTATACACCACACCAATAATTACGAATTAAAACGAAAACAAAACTTCCGCCGCACCACCAATAACAGCAAAACAAATTTAAAACGTACAAGAATGCGTATGCGAACACAACATCAACCCAATAAAAGTCGACTGAAATTAAAAGCCGAAACAAAATAATTAATTTTTCATCTTCCGACATCTGATTTATCCGGAATAATTCGTTATTTCGAAAGCAAACCTTTCGATTTCGGGGTAAGTCGACGGTTGGCGGTCGGCGCAATATATTGAATACCGACTGACGATGACGTTGATCGGTCAATGTTTCATATGTCGAATGATATTCCGAATATGAAGATCTTCCGGAATACGAATATTCGACTATTAAAATCATCCGAATATGCCCATCGCTAAGGTTAAGTATGAATCTTCTTGCTTTGCTTTCACTTTTTTTGGTCTCCGTCGGTGGACGTTCAACCAGCTCTCCCCTTTCCAGACACACGTTGTTGTCAACGTGGCTTTCTCAGGCTTTGAAGGTGGAACTTCTGGATAGTCGGGCTCTGTAGCCCCCAAAAATTCCGAACTTTTCAAAAACTTAAATTCTTAACAAAAAAAAAAAAATTATCGATGCAAGGCACAAAAAATGGACGTCCGACCAGGAAGCTGCTACCGGTATCACGCATAACCGCTTTCTGTCAGTACTGCTCCTTCCTGCTGAGCGCGCAACCATCTTCCGCCATTAGGAAAATTCCTCGTGCGTGGAGCTCTCAGAAAGAAACAGGTATAGGAATCTTCGTTCACGGCGCTTAGCCCCAGAAGAAGGACACCATCGTTTGGCTTGAATTTCTTCTTGATCCCCGATGGTAAAAGCTTTTGATACAGCTCCTTCAGCCGCCTTCCCGGAAAAAACTATGTAGTTTTTTTATCGCGAGCACTTCACTGATCGGAGGTCAAATAGGAACTGTGATGAATCTTCTTATCTTGTTTGCTTTGCTTTCACTTTTTTTGGCCTCCGTCGGTGAACGTTCAGCCAGGTCTCCCCTTTCCAGACACACGTTGTTATCAACGTGAGCTTTCCCAGGCTTTGTAGATGGAACTTCTGGATAGTCGGGTTCTATAACCCCCAGAAATTCCGAACTTTCCAAAACTTAAATTCTTGACAAAAAAAAAATTATCGATGCAGGGCACAAACAATGGCCATCCGACCAGAGACTGCTTCTGTTATCATGCATAACCGTTTTCTGTCAGTACTGCCCCTCCCTGCTGAGCGCGCAACCATCTTCCGCCATTAGGAAAATCCTCGTGCGTGGGGCCCTCAGAAAGGAACAGGTATAGGAATCTTCGTTCACAGCGCTTAGCCCCAGAAGAAGGACTCCATCGCTTGGCTTGAGTTTCTCCTTGATCCCCGATGGCAAAAGCTGTTGATACAGCACCTTTAGCCGCCTTCCCGGAAAAAACTATGAAGTTTTTTTTATCGCGAGCACTTCATTGATCGGAGGTCAAAAAGGAACTGTTCTTATCTTGTTAATTATATATTATTTATTTGGCACTGCTACGCGGCAACTTGCCAGCTCTCCCCTTTTTAGACAGAGTTTTTCAGGGCTTCGTCTGTGACAAAGTTCGGGCATATACCAACCTAGAGGGACACTGTTTCCCTCCAGGTTAAAATATGCTCGAAGGTGGAAAATCCAGATGTCGGGCTCAAAGCCAGAAATGCCAAATTTTTCAAGAGTTTTTTAAATGTTTTTATATCAAAGAAAGACACAATTACCGTTGGGAACTTTAGGAATCAACCCCACAAAGTTGAAAACATTTTCGCGGCACTTTTAGATGACAGATAAATTCTCTTCTAGTCCTTTTCCAGAAAATTATGTAGTTTACAAAACACGAACTTCACTGAACGGAGACGAAACCGGAAGTTGTTTTGCTTGCCTGCTTGCTTTAATTTAATTGCTCGGGCTTCCTTCAGGCACCTATTCAGTCACCACATTCTAGGCACCATTCCATTTTCTAGCTCTAGACAATAAAAAATTATTCAAACATTAACAAAAAAACCTAAGAATCCTTTCACGGGCAAGTTCAAGCAGTCAGAGGAAAAACGACAAAGCAGGTATATTCGGTATCTGTCACAACCCTTTTTTGTCCTTACTAAGTATAATCACGCTTTTTGGGGGTTTAGGAATTAATTACCCACCGTCGAAAACATTCGCGGTGCTTTTAGATGGCAGGGTGAATTTTCCCTTGGTCCTCGGAAATAAATTCACAGTTTTCCGCTTCTATAGCAGTCGTTTCCCGGAGAAGCATTGTAGCTCACCAAACATGTAGTCATTTGTCGAAGACCAAAACAAAAGTCCCTCTTTTGATTGTGTTACCTGCAAAGAAATCGCCAGTTTGGTACAGCATATCAGGCTTAGCAGGAGGCCATCGACCGGCTTACACCTTAAACTTAGATATAATTAAAATATGGCTTCTTATATTTGGTAAATAAATTGATATTATCTGGCTCTGGACGATACAAAGCCAAAACTACTGCACGGTTACGTCAGTCAGAAAAAAAAAACGTTAGGACTTATCCTAAAACGTTATAAAAACCTTTACAGCCCTACTAGATACCAGAGTGAATTTTCCTCTGGTCCTTGGGACTCCCAAGTCGGGAGTTAAATCTTGTCTACTGTTCGAGGCCAAAGCGAAAGTGTTCTTTTAATTTCTGGCGGCTAACCAGAACTAACACTTTTTAATTCTGTGTCTAGCAGAGTGTAATTTGAGGGCTATTAAATGTTTCGCAATACAATATCGATGACAAATCACTTATAAGGCTTAAGACTAAAGCTGTAAGAACTGCAGTCAAAAGTCCAAAACAGCAGATGCTTTTTAAAGATTACATTAATAAGCAGCAGCACGAAATATTATACAGAAACATAGAAATATTCAATCTATTTCAAAACTTTACGTTTGGGTTTTTAAAATTTGATGAGCTCAAGTCTAAGACCAAGGGTTTTCTACAAGCATGCCAAGATGAGATAATAAACATTAGTAGGTATACCGAAGTTTTCCAACAACCCTGATAGTGCTTTGTTGTGCCTATCGACAATAACTCGAAACTCTTATGCACCTACTGTCAGCTTGTCCAGTGCATGCTGTCAGTGGTACTATACTTTCACCTCAGGCATTACTAAAGCATAAATGTAACAACAATTCTGCCCTTCGCGCCCGCGATTAACGTAACGTCAAGACAAAAACAAACTAATTAGGTTTTAGAATTTTGACAGTTACGCTACCCAAATTACGCACGTGGGGCGGTGCACTGAGGCAGTAGTGGAAAATAACAATTGTCATATATATTGGAATTAATTATGCGCTCTTAACCACGCATCAAATTCGTGCCAATAAACCTGAACTCATTCTCCTTCATTCCTTCATAAACGATTACGAGTTCTCCGCCCAAGCAAAAACTAACATTAATATAAAGAAACGAGAGAAACGAGCCATATATTAAGATCTTCTTTGCGAACTTCGAAGGCTCTATTTGGAGTATAACTTGCGATTGGTCCAAACAACTGGCGATAAAAATGCAGAATCCGTTGCCTTGGGCCTTTTTGTTTGATGATACAAATTAATTTGGCCGAACATCACTGACTGAAAGGACGTAAGGACTGGTCTTCGTGACGGATGGCCGTCCGCATGACAATAGCGTTGGAGCCATGGGATACATTCTGTCGGATATTTTTATTTAATAATATTACATATATGTTTAAAATTTTGATTAATTTAATTTTTAAAGTTTATAATTTGATAGCAACCAATGGTAGCAAATCGGAAAAGGGCTGCTATCTACTGGATGTGCGGGCACATGGCACTTGATAGTCGCCATGCGAAAAAACAAGAAGAAAAAGAAGAAGAAAATTAAAACAAAAGAAAAGTCATATGGTAAAGTGGAGGGAAGGGACAAGGGGCGTTTGTTTATTGATTGGTCGTGTAAGTCAAATTTTAGCACCATTTGCGTATAATTTATTGTAAACTAAAATGACGATTCTTACTAAGCCTTTTTCTGAAAAGAAGGACAAGCTTGTTCCCTTAGTAGAAAATGATAATGTGCTATTGTCGGTAAGTATTACTCGGAGATTAATTTGTTGCCTTCGTAGCTAAAAATATGTAGTACCTAAGCACATTTTGCCAAAAATAATTTAATCTAATGGTCAAATTATAAACTTGACGTTCCTCAACTGTTGCAGTTACCATTCGCAAGTTAAACTTATGGCTTTACATACAACCATTTATAAACGCCGTCCCCGCAGTTATATACTTCATACGTCGTTCTACTTTGGACGGCAGCGAAACGGCAACGACATCGAAACGTCAAGTTTATAAATTGTCAGTAATTTTAATGTGATGACTACAGATAAAGTACTAGAAAATTCGGGTATGTTTTTATTTGCATATAGGTACTGGTTTTTTACATATTTATGGTTTTCTTATCTCTGGGCTTATCTCCATTTAAAGCTTTAGAATTCTGAATAACTTTTCACTCAGTCATACTTTTCTTTGTTCTTGTTTCCTGTTTTTACTTTATTTTTAATTATATTAAAAACTAATATTTTAATTTATGTTTAGATTTCATTAAAATAATGTTTTTTAAAACATTTTATAACTGGATGTTTATAAGTAGCAAAAAAATCTTTAAAGAGATATTTACCAGAATTTTTTTCAGAAAAAGGTCCAAAAATTTTTGATTACCATTTTTTTTGGTGGACATTGGTCACACATTTTTCTTCAGAAACATCCCATTCTTACCTATTCTAGGCTCCAAGATGGCTACATCACTGAATATAAGATGCAGCAGTGCTTTATAAATTAAAACCATATTTTTCTTCAATTCACTATTAGAAAATATAGGTATATAAAATAAGGGTTTGCATTTTCTCACAACAAAAATTATAAATAGTCTGTGATGGTTACTCTTACGGCCGAGTGATGATCGCATTGTTAAATTTAGCAATGGACTTAGCAATTGTTAAAACTTAACAACGGTTTAGAATGTTTAACAAAACGTCATTGTCAGTGTTATTCAATGATTTTAGTAGGCAACCTGTCAAAATCTGACATTTTGTTAAACATTTTAAACCGTTGTTAACTTAGCAATTGTTAGAAGTTAACAACGGTTTAGAATGTTTAACAAAATGTCAGATTTTGACAGGTTGTCTACTAAAATCATTGAATAATGCTGACAATGACGTTTTGTTAAACATTCTAAACCTTTGTTAACTTTTAACAATTGCTAAATTTAACAACGCGAGCATCACTCGGCCGTTACTCTTTTACCTCCATTAAATTGTAAATTTGGGAATTTTAATATTATAAACAAAGTTATTTTGGTAATTATTGCATATACGGTTTTCTTCTATTTTTGGATTATATGGTAAAATTTTTATATAGTCATATTCCAGTGTCCTTAGGGATTGCAAATATACTACCGGAGAAGAGAAATTATGTGTTTTAATATTTTTTATTTTAATTTGAAAATTTAAAATTACCATTGATTTTCTCCATATAATGCGAAAACTCCCCATTATGACAAGGAACGTCAGCGTGCAGTGTTGCCAAATCAGGGTCTTTTCGAATACGTTCCCGCATTTTCACGTCTGAAATATAATTGGGAAAAATAAAAAGCCGCTTTAACTAACCAAAATTAACCATGACCAACTGTTTAGACAAATTCAAGAGCCCCTAGTCGGTCATGGTTAGTTTTGGTAAGCAAAGCAGCTTTTTATTTATCCCAATTATATTTTAGACAGAACCAGAATATCAAAATTTGATGGCCGGAAATTATTAAATTAAGTCCGGCAACACTGTTGATACCTATTTTGAATTTGACAATGTAGAAAGAATGTGTTATCAGATATTAGATTTATTTCTAACCTATATTTTTTTAAATTTAAATTAAAAGTTGTTTTTCCCGATTTTCTGCGTATTTTGTCAATAGATTTCTGTTTTTGTGTGTTATGTTTAACTAAATAATTATCAATTTATATGTTTTTACCCTGCCCAGCACTCAAATTCACTCCAAGATCCAGTAAGTTTATTTGGTTGAAAAAACAAAAATTAAACACAATTTCTCTTCTCCGGTAGTATATTTGCTATCCCAAAGGATACTTAAATGTAATTTTATTAAAAAAAATTCATAAAATCCAAAAATAGCAGAAAACCGTATATTCAATTGTTACCGTTATTTTTAATAATAAACTATAATATCTTGAATTGGGTTTCGGTGAACTTTAGCTCCATTTTTAAACAGCAATATTTTGATATAATTTTTTTTTACTTATTTGTTATATCATAATAAAACACATAGGGTCGTAAAAATTTATTTTTTTTACTCACATTATACAAAATAAAATCATTGCTTTATTTCCCATATAAAATATACTAAAGTAATATGGCCGACCAACATGTGAAAAGTGAGAAAGAATACCTACAAAAAGAGATGATACGATGTCGTTTTGTTTTGGATTTCCTCCTTAAAAAAGCAATGTTGCCAGATGTTTTCTAATAATTTGTTATTATTGAAGGTTGTTTTTTTCCATTTACCAGAAATTAAGTTTTTTTTATAGAAGTAACTAATCAGAACTAAAAAACAACAACTTTCAAACTATTACCTGGTTCTGGTTAGTTTTTGGTTAGTTGTTAGGTTTTCCTCATTAAATTGTAAAATTTCTTTATCATAAATGCGCCGTCGAACAATTTTTTTTTGATCCGACAACGTCGCAAATTCTGGTCTTTTTTTTAACCTAAAAACATAGTGTTTTTTCGACTTTAATATCATTTTTCTCTGTAAAAATGTATTTTTTCGGATTTTTTTTTGAAATCTACTAAACAAAATGTGTTCTTTTTATCTGTAATATTTATTTTTTTTTTCAAATCGAATGGAGCTAAACGACACCGGACCCTTTGAATTGAAAAGTGCTCATAGCAAAAATATCTACTTAAGAAGCCAGAAAAGTAACTCATACTCCCATACCCAGTGTTCAGTGTATTTATGAATACTTTTGCCTAATGAAAAACTTGTTTTATTAGTTTTTTCCACCCAGTATTTTTTTAAAATTTGAAGAAAAGATCTGCACCTTATGTTGTTAAAATAAAATAGTGCTTACAATATTCTCTCCCTCATCATTCTCAGAGATTTGTAGTACAGTATTATTTATCATAGACAGATATTTATCAGGGAATTATAATAAAATAAAATTGTTGGTCTTTCCATTCAATATAAAGGAAAATTAAAATAAAAATGATGGTTTTGCTGGCACCAACCTCAAAAAAATTGTTGGCCCCTAATTTGTTTCGTACCTGCTGTTGATTTTGTTTTTGTTGGTTAGTTTAGGGAATATATAAAAAATATTATTTCATAATTTTAAGTTTATTTATTTTCCGACCCATTTTAAACCCCCCATTTATTGTATTATTTATTAAATTGAGTAAGTTTTAATTTTACTGATATATTTATTATTATTTTTTTAACCTCTTAACTTTTTCCTTTTTTTAAAACTTTTCTGTATATACAGGTGTGGAAAATCCAAAACCGAACTTAGGGATAAAGTGTAATGTATCAAACAGAATCGGACAACCCCTTTATCTGTGTGAAAAAAGTGAGACAACGCTTTGCAATGTGTCGATACTTGTATCAAGCGCTGTCTCGAACAGCGAAGGTAGCGATTCGAGGCATACGGCAACCTTCATCGAGCGTACGCTGTGTAAGCTATTTTGGCGCGTATGTCCTAGTTTAAATTTGATCTCACTCTGTTTTAGTGGTTTATTTGTTTTCTTTGTTCTACTTGCGAAACGTCTATGTTCGGTTTTGAACTTTCCACACCTGTATGTTAAACGTGAATAATAAAATACTTCAATGTTTAGTTTTTATTAGGGTTGTAGCTGCAAGAGGTCAATATGAATTATCAACCTTGTTTTGTTAATTCTCTTCAACTTATTATTCATAAAGCCATTAACACTTGGTTATAAATGATATTATTGCTAAATTCGGAAAAATTGTGAAACATTTCAGCCGTTTTAAAGTAGCATGAAAAAGACTTGAACAGTACCAATTGAATTTAAAAAAGTAAAAGGTAATTAGAGACATTCAAACTCGATGAAATTTTACGCTCTACAGACTTGATCGTTTATTGGAGCAAAAAGAAGCGATCAGTTTGTATATTTTGAACAATGATGGTCCAATTTAACATACTTTAAATGTAAATTAGTAAAAACATACTTTATTTTTTATTGCCGTTTGAAGAAAAAACACAAACAGCGGGCAAAGAACGTTGCAAAGCGTTTCTGGAGTTATTTCTTTAGTAATAACTTTAAAAGAACACTTATCTAGAGAGGAATCTTTTGCTAAAGTTAATACAATGAAAAGTGAACTTTAAATTAGTTTAGAAAGAAGATTAGGCAATATATTTTAACGAGAAATCTTTACATTTCTTGCACCTAGATATATAATTCTTTTTTTTCAAGAGATGCTAGCTACCAAATTGTAGCAGATGTGGAAATTGTATTAAGTCAGTATACAGTAGCCCATGTAAATCTGAAATGTTTAAGGAAAAAGATACTATTCCTTTAATTAAACAGTTGCAAATAAATTTATTAAACAAAAGTTATTTTCCCAAAAATACATTTTGGGTAACCCTTGCTAGCTTCGACTCTATGTCCCAGTCCCAACCCAGAAGCAAGGAAAAAAAACTCAAAAATTGGAAGGGAAAATAACATATTTATCGTCTCCAGCTCTATCAAAAGATAAATTTCTGTTTAAGAGGTGGCCCAAAAAATCTTTTAGTCCATATAATGCAGTATTAACCTATCTTTCAGCGCCTATGTTAGGTAATATTTATGCACCTAAGAGAAATAGGCTAACCAGAACTAAAATGTTTTTTATTACATCATAATATTAAAAAATTAGCATAAGGGCATTAAGAAATGAAGTAAAATTAAAGATAATTTATTTTCATTTTTTTTCCATACTCAGTATGTACTTATATGAATAAAGTATTAGTGTTTGACTTCTAGTAACATTCATACGGCCAAGTGATGATCGCGTTGTTAAATTTAGCAATGGACTTAGGAATTGTTAAAAGTTAACAACGGTTTAGAATGTTTAACAAAATGTCAGATTTTGACAGGTTGTATACTAAAATCATTGAATAACACTGACAATAGTGTTTTGTTAAACATTCTAAACCGTTGTTAACTTTTAACAATCGCTAAGTCCATTGCTAAATTTAACAGAGCGATCATCACTCGGCCGATAACTTTTTAAATTAAAACGAATTTTATTATATTTAGAATTTCTACCTATCAGCTGTCGATATCAATATCGGTATCGTGCGATCTCTAGTAACATTCCTTTTTTTTTGACAAAACCACATCATTAACTTGAATATATGTTTGCTCCTTGTTGACACTAAGGTGCATAGTTATATAGTGCTTTTTTTGGTAAGATTTATATTTATGATTATTGTCAATATTTCTTAAGGTATACGGGTGTCCAGAAAAATGTAAGAAATCACTTGGAGATGAAAAAACACGTGAAAAGAGTGCCTCAAGTTGATATAAACTTTTTTCGTATAGGCCTCCTCTTTGGAAATATTGGTTCCCAAAGAGCTCCAATGGAATCAAGTTTTTTAGACATAATTATTCAACCACCAGGTATATTTCAATTTTATTTTAATAAGATGTAATACCAAGTAAGACTTTTTAAATTACCATCAAAGAAAGTGTTGTGAATTACTCACAGCTGCGGAGATGGACTAGCTGTGACACTCATGACCCCATTTTCAGCGTTTTTAACAAACCTCTAACTATTGACTAAAAATTAAGTTCTCTTTACTCGTGTTGCTAATCCTAGCCATCTTCGAAGAAACGTCACTTTTTACATCATGTATTTAGCGTATTTTGATAAACGATACATCTTTGTCCTTCACAGAGCTCATATTGAATCCTCTTACGAAGTTTTTATTTACAGATTTTTTTTTACTGAGACTGTTGGCGACAGGAGAAAATTCCTCTTTTTCATATTTAACCTGACAGAACTTAGATTGGTAGATTTAAATTGATTGGACTTTTTACGCCCTCCACCGCGACCGCTCGGTCTATTGTGGCTCACACCTTTTAATGTTTCTCCCAACAGGATCAGACTTCCTTCCAACCCGATATCAGATTGGGAGAGAAAGTTTTTACATCTCCTTTTACTCGTGTCGCTACCGGACACGAGCACAATATGTGTTCGGGTGTCCCTGTCTCCTGGAAAGTATGATGAGCAGACTATTAGATCCGTCATGCTCTCCTCGTTTAGTGACCTGGGTAGCTACCAGGTCCTTGTTACAGGAACCAGATGTTCCTTCTGAGGCCGTTTTTCCGGCCTTTCCCTATGAAAACGGTTCTATCCGTTTTCTGTTCAAAGCCAGAGAACCCTTTTCCCTACAAAAGCGGTTCTGTCCGCCTTCTGTTTGGATTCAGGGATCCCTTCCTAAGCACCTGTTTGTTCGTGATGGATAAGCCCTTCCCCGTGAAACAGGCGCCTGTGACTTTAGGGGCACCTTTCGAAACGGATTCACCCGTCTCGGTTGGCGTACCTTTGTCTGCTTGTGACCTTGAGTGGCACCTCTCGAAACGGATTTAACCGTTTCGGTGAGCGCACCTTTGTCACTTTTTTCCTATACAAGCGGTTCTGTCCGCTTTCTGTTTGGAGCTAGGGAAGTAATAGTCCACCAAGGCAGAGCTCCGTATTACCGCAGTAAGGCTAGATACTCTGAGAGGTCGCCCTTATCTGAGAGGCACCGTTGGAGACACCTGTTTAAGGCACAGGATGTCATTCACTCATCAGCACGGTATGCTAACACCTTGAGTTAAGCCTTGTGTTCATCTTAGCTTCGGATCCCGTGCCATACGGTGGCAACAAGAGTTGCCGATAACCAGCAACTCTAGCGCATGTTCCAAAAGGTCCTACGCACCACCACGACAACGACGTGCGAACACAGCGGTTGGGGAACTTAGGGAACTAACAGTGAACCGCCTTAATGAATCGTGTTCTGTGAATAAACTTGCTTTAAATATCAAAAAGTGTAAATGTATAAGTTTTCGGAGAACTACAAATTTGTAGTATACAATTGTATAGACTTTGATTAAAGAATTCAGGAGGAAAGTCTTGAAAGAGTGTCCTCACTTTCAGATCTTGGACTTATTTTGTAGACTAAGATGACTTTTAATCTTCTTTACGATTCTATTGTTAAAAAATCACTTAAATTGTTAGGCTTTATTAAAAGGTTTTCACGTGGATTCACAAACATGAAATGCCTTAATTTTCTTTATAATAGCTTGGTATTTGGTACACGTGTCTAGCCTTGAGAAGGTGCAAAATAAAAATTGGCATATTTTAGAAAAAACTTTCCACTTTTTTCAATTATAATGAAGCCAGAACTTATTTGGGATTAGATAAATTGAAGCACAAAAGGGTAGAAGCTGATATTTGTTTTCTTTTTAAACTTATTAAAGGTGTAATAGACTGTCCGGATTTGTTATCCCAGGTTGGCCTTAGAGCACTTAATAGACAAACTAGGGCTTCAGAACTATTTGCAATACAATTTCATCGATGTAACTATGGTGCATTCTCACCTATGACGAGCATTGCAGCTAATGGTAATAGGGTGAATTTAGACTTTTTCTCCCTTTCATTTAGTTCATTAAAAGGTAAAGTGCAAATGTCAAATTATAGTATTATTACTGTATAAGTTTAACTCTATTATTAAATATTGTTTTTAGCACAGGTAATTTAGTTTTAATATTTTTGTCATGTATATTATTGTGTTTATTATTGTATTTTTAATAGGTTTTCATACCCGTAATTAAATAAATAAATAAAGTGACATTTTATCGAAAACGGTTAGCATTAGCGACATGAATGAAGAGTACTTAATTTTCAATCCATAGTTAAAAGTTTGTAAAAAAACAATGTCCAAAGTTTATCAATACGTAGGGCGTAAAAAAAGGTGTCACGAGTGTCACAGGCTAGTCCGTCCCTGCACTTGTGAGTCATTTACAACATTTCCTTTGATAGTTATTTGAAGAGTCTTACTTAAAATTGGAATATACCTAGTGGTTGACTAATTATGTCTAAAAAAATGATTCCATTGGAGCTCTATGGGTGCCAATATCTCTGAAAAGGAGGCCTATACAAAAAAAGGTTATATAAACTTGTAGTATTCTTTTCACGCGTTTTTTTCATATCCGCGAGATTTCTCCCATTTTCCCGGACACCCTGTACACGAGTATGGAAATGTGTAAGAATACATTTTTCATTTGAGATATAAGGAGAGCAAGCCTTTTTTTTACGTCGGCCTTTCTATTTTTTCTTTCTCCAGCTAAAGCCAGCTACTGTTTGCACTGTCAGGACATAATTCCTTGGTCTTCTATAAATACAAGCATTCACCGAGTCCGTTTGTGATAGCTGTCATACGATAGTTTAGGATGCCGATATCAAAAAATTTCATAGGACCTTTTGTGTTAAATAAAAAAAAAAAAAAAAACGGTCTACAGTGTCGTGACCCATTTAACATTTTTCTAAAACATGGGTGAATAACCGGAAAAATACGTTGGTATTTCTTTTGTTGTCTTTTTGTTTTTTAGAAGCCATACACCCCACTTTTATAGCGCCATCAAATGCACTAAAAGCAATTTAACGATGTATCACAGTATTCATTTTTAAAGTATGTATTACCAAAGATTTTTATTTAAACCTAAAAAATAGCTTATAGTAACAGTAAAATACCATTTACATAAAACGAATCAACAATCAAAGTAGCCATTGTCACAATTAAAAAAAACAATTATCGGTTATGTATTTCTAACAATACTACATATAATTGGATAAATAAAAAATGATTTTGCCTGCTGATTATGAAAAATTACATAAATATTCTTTTCCATTTAACTTAAAATTAAAACTAAAACTAAAAACTTTAAACTAAGTACCGAAAATTGGCATGTAAAGTTAAAAAACGTTAATAAAATAAATTTACCTAAAATGCCATAATAATGAAATCGTCCATGCTAACAAATTTAAAAAGCAAAAGGTAAAATAATGCACCAGCCATTACGTTTTCAAAAATAACTCCAATTTTGGTATAAAAATAATACTTATTTGCACTTAAAAATGTTTACTGAAACTAAACAAAATGATACTTTAATAGCACATAGTGTGGTAAAAATGCAACTAAAATGGCTAGATTTTACCAAACAGAATATCCAAAGCGAGAACATCCGAGCCTACGGTATGTTATTTATTTAAATAAAAAGATGCGGCAAAAAGATGGGTAATGCACCTGTCATAAGGACACGCTTTTAATGACTCAATAAAACCAACTATAATTTTTAAATTTTAAATAGCACCCTGTATATATTTTTAGCTTACCTGATCCGCCTAAAAATTCTCTTTTTAACCATGTGTCTTACTTGTCATTTCATTTTAAAATGGCTGTCAAAATCAACTTTTTTTCCCAAAATTTTAGTGAAGTGAAAAAATTGGTGCATCACCCAAATTTCAAAAATTAATTCCAATAAATAAAAAGTTATGGGCTGTTACATGTCCGCTGTGCCACCCTGTATATTATTAATACTCATAAATAAATAAACGATCGCGAAAAATAATATTACAGGCCATATGGTCTCAACTACTTTTTTACCAGCTACTTCACTATGGCAACTTTGGACGTTTTAAGATTATTGTTTCATGCGGCCTTCGCCAATATAATTTCTGCATAATATTTTCAATTTGATTTTTATTTGTCGGCTTTCCTAATTTACAAATAACACAGCCCCACAAAAAAAAATGTTTGGACGGACATATGTATACCCACGTATTTTTCGACTCTAAATCCGATTCCGAGCCAGAAATAGCCCTCCACCTCTGGAATTGGCCCCAGGGGCCAAAAATGGCCTTTATAGGGCCTGAAAGATGGATTCCGGGATCAGGCGATGTCAAAGGTGCATTCTCAATCCAAAGCCGGATTTGTGATTGAAAAGTTTATAGCCACTAAAATTCCCCGTTTGGGACCGGAAATGACCCCTTAGGGGCCGGAAAATTGTGTTTCGGAAGCCGCAATCGCAACAATAGTATTTTTATGTACTTTAAAATTCTGTCACTCAGACTGTGCTCAAAAAGTTTATGGCCAACTTTAATTCCCCGTTTTGATACGAGAAAATAAACACCTAGGGGCTGGAATATTATGTTTTGAACGCCGGAATCGCAACAGTGGAATTTTTATGTACTTTTAAATTCTGGAATTTAGACTGAGCTCGACAACTTTACGGCCAACTGGAATTCTTCGTTTGGGCCCTGAAAAATGTCCCTTAGGGGCCGGAAAATCATGTTTCGGACTCCACAATCGCAACAGGGGTATTCACATGAAATAATGGCCCTGACGGGCTTGAAAATCTTATTCTCTGCGAGTAGGTTTAAGGTCGAGAAGGTTCCATCAGGCTCGGTTCACGCCTTAATTAAAGAATTACTCCTGAATGATAGTTTTTCTAGGTATCCAAAAGATTCTGAACGGCCGATCCACCGATTCCAATGCCTCTTTTATTTTCCAATGTATTTCTCTACACTAAATTTTTGAGCACAGTCTAAGTTCCAGAACTTAAAAATGCCACTGTTGCTATTGCGGCGCCCGAAACCTGATTTTTCGGCCCCTACGGGGTTATATCTCCGGTTTTAAACGGGGAATTTAGGTTGGTCATAAACTTTTAGAGCACAGTGTGAGTTTCAGAATTTTAAAGTAGATAAAAACACCACTGTTGCGATTGCGGCATCCGAAACACGATTTTTCGGTCCCTAAGGGGTCATTTTCCCGGTCCCAAACATGGAATTTCAGTGGACATAAGCTTTTTGACCACAAATCCAGCATTGGCTTGAGAATGGACCTTCGACCTTGCCTCATCCATCTTTCAGGCCCTATAGAGGTCATTTTTGGCCCCTAGGGCCAATTTCAGACGTGGAGGGCCATTTCCAAGCTCGGGATCGGATTTACCGTCGAAAATTACATGGAAATACATATGTCCCACCTACAAGTACGAACATTTATTTTTTTTGATGGGCTGTGTAATTTATTATTTGGTTCTAGAAAAGCTCTATTAGCTTAAATTTAGAATTAAAATCACTTTAAACATTACACTATAACTAAAATGGTAATAAAAGAACCAAACAACAATCTTAAGAGGATATAATCTCAATTTTAATTGTGTCTTTACTTTTCCATTTTAGAGTGCGCCACCACTTACAGATGTTGAAGCACAAAGTGGTGTGCCTCGGCGAATAATACTGTTTCCAGCTCATGCACGTCGTGTTTCCACATCCACTATTTTGTGTCTCCTGATTATTGCTTTGGCAGGAGTTAGTGTTGGTATTATCGGTGGAAAAATCCTTTACAATGAATATCTTAGTGTCACTAGAAGAATGCCGCAAGGGTATCAAAGATCAGAAGGTTGGGTTCAAATTCCAATGTAAGTATACATTTAGTTTACGCAAGGTACTTAGATGAGATTATAATATTGGGCATGTTAGAGGTAACATTAATAGCGGAGTCACCTTAGCCCATAAAATGTTATAACCTCGGAACCCACCGACTGTGTATAAAATTTAAAATAAACTATTGAATTAAATAGCTAATATCATCTAAAAAATGTTTACCCCTCAAAAATTGACGGTTTGTCCGACATATGTAAATTTTTTGTAAATAAAAACAAGATATACCACTGCGCGTACTTACTCTAGCTACCTTATGCGACAAGCATGAGAATGCGACAAAGGTGACGATATTCTACTTGGTTATTCTTATAGCTATAATTCATAATTAATAAATTAATTAATAATAATGATTAATAAACGAATTATTAATAAAATAATAAATTATTATTAATCCTAAAAATTTATTTAAATTTCATTTAAAAATAAAAAATTATATTAACTAATATTAGTAAAAAATAATTATTTATTTTATGCAAACGTACATCGAAAAATTAAAAAATTTTGGTATTCGTCGTCAACTTTGTCAATTCGTACCAATAGAGAAGGGTTGGAGAAACTATTACCACTCCAATATATACAAGCAACGGAGCAATTTAGGCCACTTTTTGGACATCCGCAAGCAGTTCCACATTCAGATTTACAGGTACAAGAGAACATTTGAAGCAAATCTTCAGGAGCTGGTGGTTTATTATTGGTATAGGCTTCATAAGGCCAGACTTGAATTTCCACCCCCATTTCTTTGGAGAAATATAATGGCCTAACCACATTTGTACTTGTAAATATACTTGTTTCAGGTGTTGAGAAGCAGAATTTACGGTTGGAGATAGACTTGCCAGTTGTACACAACTGTTTTTGGCAGTCGCTTTAATAAATGAATTGTATCTCAGTTCATCTAAATCTTTTTTTTTGCACTTTTAAATATTTTTGCAGCGTAACCAGGACTTGATCGTTTTTTTTTTATCATGAACATAATTGTTTAATATGCCCTTCAATTCCTGCCTAGAAAATTGGCTGTCATCATTTTGTTCTATATATGTGTAAATTTGGTCCATCGCTTCATTAACTATTGTTATTTGTGGGTGTATTTTCTTCTCTGTGTCACTTGCTTTTATTAATTTTTTTAACAAGGTGTAACAATCATTATGATATTTAGCATTAAGAGCTGATAAATCCATGATACCTGTAACTCTTAAGGATTTCTCTTCAATTATTATCTTTAGATTTTACGACGATCTGAATGACAGTATTTTCAAAATTTGTATTGGTTAAGGTTGATATTTGCTTGCGCTGATTTTTTTTTTCTTTTCTTTACTGATGTCAGCATCTTCACCACAAAAAAGCAGAAGCTGTAGCGTGCACTTTCTGTTTATTAAGATACGCTTGGATGTATTTTTGTTAATGTATTTAGCATGTTGAATGAGCAAAAACGAAGTCATCATTATAATCATCAAATAATCCATGTTGCCTCTCAGTTGAAGCATTTTTTAAAATCAGTACACCTCTTGTTATTTTGATTACTTGTCCTAATGATTCATCAGATTTAGAAGCTGAGCAAAATTTGTCAAAAATGTAACAACTAACATTTTCATCATCTTTGGAAGAATTTATCTGTGATTATATATAAACTGTAATAAATAAAATATTAAAATAGTAATTCCGATTTATATATTTTTTTAAATCATAAGTGAATAATATATAATAAAAAAATAGCCGTTGAAAATCTATTCTAACGATGCCGTTTTTAATTTTGAATTGATAAAATAAAATTTTTATGCGTATAAATATTACAAGCGTAATTAAATTTTTTCATTGATGGAAGACAAAGGTTATAGTTTTATATTATCACAAATTTAATAATTTTTAGATGTGTTTATTCTTTAAAATAAATAAACAAACACAAGATAGTAACAATCTTCCGTTTCCTAGCTATCCTTAGCATATAGGTCTTGTATTCAGCCGAATCATCTGGCGCGCGACCCTCTACTCTTTCTTTTGCACCTGTCCCTTGTCCTAGTAGAATGTTTATTTATTTTATTTATTAACTTAAAATAAAAAATGTAAATTATTTAGGTAAATAAAAACCATTTACTCAAACATTCATTGCAATTGTTTATAAGTATTTAAAAAATAAAAAGCAACTAATTTTATTGGGTAAACTTTGTTCAGTAGAATATAAAAAATAATATTTTACTGGACATTTATTTATTTTTTGACAGTCCCTGGGTTTCTAGGTAGAAATCTAAGGTGACTCCACTATAAGCTTGTTTTGGTGTATCTCAAATAAGTGATGTATCTTTTGGAATTTTGCTTTTTACCAGGTTTAAAATGAGATTTTTGAAACAAAAGATAACATATTTATTTTCCAGTTTATTTATTTTCGTGGTGTATTATAAAATAATCTATCTTTCTAAAACAAATCTTTCTCCACAAGTAGGCATTTTTTTGTTTTGAATTTGAACCATTTTACTCAACTTTCATTAACTATACACGTTCTCTAGTTAATTAGGACCATTTTAGGGAAGACAAAGAATATTTCTAAAAAAAGATTATACAAATATTTAAACTCATGTGAAAACATATTAAACTTTCTCTCTATATAAAATCTTATTGTATGGTAAGTTAAGTGAGGCAATAAATATTTTGCACCATTTTTGTCAACTCAATGCATAAATAGTTCTATTAAATTAGATAACCTTTTGTAACCTTTAGTCCTGGTCTAAAAAATAAGTGTAAGTAAATAACTTTATTGATTTATGATCTACTGTTTCCAATATAGGTATGTGTATAGAAACATGTAAATATACCGTAATGTATGCTTTACAATATAGACATTTACATTTAAAGGAAATGCTTGGTGACAGTGGTTTTTTTATTCATTTAAATATATGTATTTTAATTAAGTGGGATTCGAAAATAATGTCGTTTTTTTATATTAAATTCAAGCGGATAAAATTTTAAAAATAGTTTGTTTTTAATTATTAATAATGCCATCTAGTATGCACTTTTTTATTAATGGATCAATTGATTTTTGAGCCATATATCTGGAGATGGTATTGTAGCAGTTTATTTTCAACAAATATACTACAATGGAAGAATTACCATAGGTGATGGAAATGAATAAAGTACATCTTTTTGTCGCACTAAAGTCAACATTTATTTTTCTAAAAGTTTAGTCCTAAGAACTAAAATAATGGGTTTTAATTAAAAAAATCTTAGAATTACAACAATCCTACTTATTTTTTAGCTGACAGTTTCATTTTTTATACAAGATTTCAAATTTTTTGTCACTAAGGTAGGTAGGTAGGTAGGTAGGTTTAAAGTGAGTGGACTTTTTACGCCCTCCACTGCGACCGCTCGGTCTATTGTGGCACACCCTTTTATATTTCTTCCAATAGGATCGGACTTCTAAGGAATCCGATACCAGATTGGGAGAGAGTTCTTACATCTCTTACTCATGTCGCTACCGGACACGAGTACAATGTGTTCTGATGTGTTCTGGTGTCCCTGTCTCCTGGAGAGTATGACGAGCAGACGGTTAGATCCATCATGCCCTCCTCTCCCGGTCTAGTGACGTGGGTAGCTACCAGGTCCTTGTTACAGGGTCGTTCCATGTCAATTTAACCAAAAAATAATATTTTTTTCCCCAAAAACTTTAGATTTTTATGAAACTTGGTAAATTTGTTCTATATATAGAGATGAATAACACCACCAAATTAAATTTTTATCTCACATACTTTTTGAGTTATAGCACTTTACAGTTTTGTAGTTTCCCAATTTGCGAGCCTTGGATAGTGCCGACTAAAATGTGTATTAGAATAGAAAAAAATTCTCCTTCACTTATTTGACACCCAATCTTGGTGAATTTTTTAAGGTAGGTTCTTATTAGTATAAGGAATTAATAAAAATATTTAACAAAATCCTAAGTTAAACAT
Organism: Listronotus oregonensis; assembly: GCA_019359885.1. Classification (NCBI taxonomy): domain Eukaryota; kingdom Metazoa; phylum Arthropoda; class Insecta; order Coleoptera; family Curculionidae; genus Listronotus; species Listronotus oregonensis. The sequence continues at coordinate 62,467 of JAHBCN010005513.1, read as the reverse complement.
AAAATATTATAAAAAAAATATATTTTGGACTTTTTAAAATCGTAAAAACGCAAGCATGGCTTAGCGTAAAATTAAAAATCTTAAAAAGGGAATCAGATAATCAAGAATTTTTCTCCCCCAAATTATCTGCATGAAATGGGCTTTGATTTAATAAAATAAATTTTTTGTGTATTTGCTTCCTTATATTTATTATGCCCATTGCAAGTTACATTATATTACTTACGAGCAACGCAAGGTTGTACAGTCTCAATGGCTACAGATTGTTAATGAAAATTAAACAACATTTTAATATTTGGAAAATATTTTGTGAATAAGAAGCTGTTCTAAAAAACTGAATTAATAATGTCAACAATTTAGCAAAAACACTTTGTTTATAAGAAGAAACAAAGTGCTTCTACAAATGTTCACTTAAAAATTTTAGTTTAACATACTACTAAACCTAAGTTGAAAGTCAACATTCATGTTATAATAGATTAGACCACAGAAATAAACAGGCAGATTATCTGCCTCCTACCCTGGGCAAGTTGCCAGATGAGGTTTTCACGTCTGGACAGGCTGCTTTTCTAGACAGTTAGTGTATCTCTGACAGTTATGAGCCAGTCTGTTACTAGTGTCCCTAGAGTTAACAGTGTTATAGCAGTGGTGGTTACAAGTGGTGTTTACCTTTCTTTGAATGTATTATATTTTGTTAGTGTGTGTGTGTGTCTGAGTTTTAGAAGAAAAATTTAATCTGCTTTTAAATCAATTTTGATTAGAAATGGACAATAAGTGTAGTGTAGGCCTATTAAAAACGACAGAATGCCACAAATTAACTTATGTTTCAAAAAAAGGGCTGGAAAATGTTAGTGATTTGTCAGAAGAAGATCTCAACATAATAAAAATAAGAAGTGAATTAGATGATAAAGAAATAATTAACATTTGTTTGCATCATAAGAGTTTATTTTTGTCCAAGTATGAATTCCTCCAAAAGGTCTGCTGTGATCCTTCTAAAAAACATAAGAAACCCATTAAAAATAGCTTAACAGTTGTAAGTGTTCAGCAGAGGAAGAAGGCCTGTATCACAAAAGGTCTAAAGGTAAAACCAGGGGAAAAGTTATGCACCAATTGCTCTAAAAATATATTCTCTACTCGAAATGACAGTGAAGAAGAATCACAGGATGATGATGTCTTTACACTGCCGACTGAAACTGAAACTCAGTTACAAAAAGAAGAGGCTATTGAATCTCTAAATTTCTCTTTAACAGATGTCGGGTGTTCACCTCCTAAATTACATGCATTAAATGAAAACTCCAAAATTGGCTATGCACAAAATGAATTAGAAAAACTGCAACAAAATTTAAAAAATAAAATTGAAACAGTTTTAGATGTTCAATTGCCATCAAAAAAACCTAAATTACAAAAAACGGCTGAACAAAAGGCAGCAGAAATGGACCTACTTGTTGAGAATATAAAAAGTGAAGTAACTAAACTTTAATAAAAAAAAAAAAAAATACAACTATTAACGATTCAAGCCTCACTAAATTGGTCAATAACAAAAATTAAAGAGACCTTTGAAGTGTCCGATTATTCTGCTAGACAAGCACAAAAATTGTACAAAGAAAAATGACTTATGGCTGAACCTGAACCAAGGAGAGGAAAGAAACTCAGTCCCGAAGTTGTGGAGTTGGTTGTAAATTTTTATCAAAGCGACGAGCAGTCAAGAGTTTTGCCAGTTATAAAAGATTTAGTAAGCCTGGGAGGGAAAACATATGAGAAGAAAAGATTAATTTTAAGTAACCTCAATAAAATATTTGCAAACTTCAAAAGCGAACATCCTGACATAAAAGTAGGGTTCTCCAAGTTTTGTACTCTTCGTCCAAAATGGTGTGTTCTGGCTGGTGCTAGTGGAACACACTCTGTTTGTGTGTGTACCATTCATCAAAATGTGTTGCTTTTAATACATGCAGCACAACTGGAAGAGAGTCACAAAGATCTACAAAATCTTCTTTTATGTGAAAATCCTGCTCAAAACTGCATGTTTAGGCGTGTGAAAAATGTCCACCGAAAACAATCTAACAACATTCTTACAAACGAAGTTTGAAAACTATGAAGATGAAGACAGAATCGAATTCAAACAGTGGGTAGCTACAGACAGGACACAGATGATAACACAAACTTCAACTATTGATGAATTTGTCGATGAATTGATAACAAAAATAGAAAAATTGATCCCTCATTCTTATATTGCAAAAAGCCAGTCCAGCTATTTTAAAAGCCTAAAGGATAACTCACAGAATAAAAAAGGGGTTAGAGAAGTGTTGCAACAATGTATTTCTTTCGCAACAGAAGATAACCTTTGAATGGCAAGAACCCCACTTCCCTAGAGATGGCTCTACATTATTATTTTATAATTTTATTTATAGATGGCCCTGTCTGTTGATCAAATTATATTTGTCCTACTTTGCCGATTGAGATGATTTGTATTTATGGCGGGCATTTAAAATTTTTGCCAAATCAATTTCGATTTATTTTGGTATCTTTTTTAGTTAATTGGAAAAAAATAAGTTAAACTTCATCAACTGATTATTTGTTGGTGAAGTTTAACCAATTTTTACCTTTCAACTAAAATAGATACCAAAATAACCAAAATTTGCATTGTTTTAAAAACCTTAAAATGCGTTTTAAATATTTTTTTTATTTTTATTAATTAATTATTTTGTTACTTATTGTTAATAGTTCCTTTTTTTCAAATAAACAAACACAAGTTTTTTTAATTTTTGCATGTAAAAGGGCATTAATCAATTAAAACACAAAACTTAAAATTAATATTTTATTTTAATTATCTATATACATATATTAATTTTAACTACAGCAAAAATAAATAAATGGTCCACCATTTTTTTTATATGGGTAGAAGTACGCAGCAACACATCTGGAAAAAAAACAGTACCTTATTCTTAACCAAGATATTAGTTACTTTTTTTTTGCGTCTTTTAAACCTATTTCATTTTGTTAGGTATAATGCTGTCTGAAAGAAAGTAGGTAAGTACGTAGAGAAAGTGACATGGATATATAAACTTGTTTCTTGCACAGTAAATATATTTATTAGTGACATGGAAAAGTAAACAATATAAAAAAATAAATAAGAAAAATATAAATTGATATTTCTATATGGTGAGACACAGTGACATATGTTGTATGCTCTCATCGTAGAATTACATTGTCATTATATTTAAAAAATTAAAAATACACATGTATAAAAAATAGATATTTCAATTTTGTATAAACTATGGTAACTAAGATGATTATTTCTAAATACAAAAAACCCTATGCTTTTTGGTCTTTTTATCAGTTTTTGTTGATTTTAAGTCTAATTTTTTTTAGTTTCCCTACTTTATTCAAAAAAAATAATAATTTATTAACTTGATTCCACTTTATTATCTTAAATTTCCTCCAGAATTTAAAATTGGCAAACTATATAAAAAATAATTAGTGACTAGCATAAAATCAAACATAAATAGAAAAAAATCTTCAACATCTCATGCTATTATAAAATACACTTTTAATCAAAATTCTGTGTATAAAATCTGACTAAATACTTATTGTGCATCCTCCACTTTTTTTATATCATAAGAAAATAATAAAAACCATTATAAAAATAAATAACTCATCCCATTTTCAGTAAAACTAAATCTATTTACAAAAAAAAAATCTAAAATGTAAAATACTTGAGCCTAAAAACTTTGAAATTACATACATCTATAAGAATTTTAACATTGGAATCTATTTTTTACTTTATGTATAAACATAAACATAAATGAATAAAAATCTTTTTAAAAAATGTTCCTCATGTAAATACATGACGATCAATTTACAGAACCATCCAATGAGGACTAAATAGGGCCAAGGTATTCTTCTTATAAAAAAAAAATGTGAAATAAAATCTTTTTATTTTGCCCATAAAATTTGAAAGAATACTAAAGAAAATAGATTAAATTAAAAAAAAAAAAAATACCTCAAAAAAATATTTTTTTAATGGGCCCCTTTTTCCTAAATGAGGAAAGCCAAAACCTTATAGCTTTTTTCAGCACTTGGAAATGATCCTGTACCACATGTTGATAGGGTTTTTTCTATTTTTCCTACAATTTTTAAATAAAACACATCCCCTTTGCCACTTTAACTGACATCTTTTTTTTAATACTAACCAAATTAGCAGTAATTCAGCCTTAAAATACAAAAAAGCACAGAACATAAAATGATTTTAACTTTTAGTTGTTTATTTAGCGGTCAACAGCTGATTATTTTTTATTTCATATCATCTGGTAGACCTTGATTACTTAAAAAATTTAAGTCCTTAGGTTCAATATCAGAGCAGGTAAGTGTCACTATGTAACATTACCAAACTGTTTCTTTTTTATATATCAAATAAGACTTTTAAAAAATATACCAACATGACATTTTTTTTTCCACTTGTTGACTGTCGTCACAGGGAAAAAGCTAATGCAATTTTTAGAATAAATTGTGATTTTTTGATTTTTGAAATCAAATAATGATACAGAACAGATTGGTATAAAATAAAATACATTTCGATACTTTTAGTAATACTTTTTACAGTTACTAGTTTAGGTTTAGACATTCTTGACTCGGCTCTTAGCATCCCCCTGTCCATCATGTGTAATTTCGTACTGTAACAAGTAACCTACCGGTCATAATGTAATTTATTATTAACAATAAATTTTTAATTTTTTAAAAATTTTTTTGCAAACTACTTGCTTTTTTTAAAATGTATGTAAGCAAATTTAATATGTTTTGAAACCCTTTTAAAATTAAAAAACATTTACAAAAAAAGCATGCTTCTGCATAAAGAAATTGATTACAAAATACAATGCCCCCTAATTAGTTTTGTATTTTAAAAGTATGAAGAAACAACAAAAAATAATTTCATTTTTATTTATTTTGTTTTATTATAGAAGGGTAAATAATAATGCTATAACAATGGCACTTCATTTTGAAATATTCATCCCCTTTTTAATCTGATAATTAAAATTTTTTCCCAGTTTTGAAATCTTTACAATTTCTTTTATGATGAATGCAAATCCCATTAGAAATTACTTTTTAAAAAAGTCCCCAAAAGTAGTTAATTGAAAGGGAAGATTTGTTAATTTTTTTTTCTAAAAAAAAATTTTTAGTTTAATTTTGTTAGTTTTTCAAAGACAAGATATTCTTAGTTTTTTAAAAACAAGCTAAAAATAGGCCTACCTACAGCAGTAGCTTAAATATAAGTTGCAAAATTTTTAAATTTTTTCCATTTTAAAAAGGGAAATGTTTCGTTTAAAAAAATTTAAAATTTAAAAATACAAAATTATTGCATACCATTCAAAATATACATAAATATTAGGTAGTTCAGAAAAAAAATGAAATTATTAAATGTTTTATATTTGTACTTACAATGGTGCATGTTATCCCCTTTTCCCTTTTGAAAAAAATTTGGGGCAGCTGCCTCTGCGATTTTTTTTCTGTAAAAAAAATACACACTGCATAAAAAGTAACCAAGCGAATTTCCTTAAAAAAAAAAAATATAAATTTTGCAATAACACAGAAAAACACTAATAATTAAGAAAAATCCCCAAAAATCACGCGGCGCCCGGCCCTTTTAAAAATAGAAATAAACAATAAGTGAAAGAAAATGGCTTGTTGCCGTTCGCAGCGACTAGTCGGGGAAATTGAATTTTTTACTTTGAGTACTTTGAGACGACGGGGATTTACAGAAACAAACCTATTTGTAAGACTTTTCCAAAAAAACTATGGGATTTTATTTTTTTTTTAAAACCTTTTTTTAATTTAAATAATTTCCCAAAAATCCCAAAATATGCATATTTAAATTATAACCTTCTGCTTTCGTTTATATTTAATAACAAAGCGTTTGAGACTATACCTAAATGGAGCTGGTCGCCGACCCTTCGGCAGATCTATATCCCCGCACCGGGGGTTTTAACAGGCTTTCTTGGGAGGGGGATGCTTTTTATAAATAAACTAGTAATTAAAATTGAGAAGAGGTAGCCGAGCGACCACGTTGCCCCCCGTCGCTCCGCGCATTGTATGTTATCCCTAAATAAACCTCCGTTAAAACCCCCGCATAAATTCTGCGCAGGCGGATGCGGAGGTCGGTTCTTTGCGGGTTCCCGTAACGGAGGTTAGTTCCGTTAGAACCTTAATCAGCACGCAGAGCTAAAAAAAATGTATATATTTAGGTTTCCTATCATGTTTATTGTACAGTGTATTTATAAAGTGGAGCATTTTATAAAAAATTTTGAAGGGCAAAACGCCCTACCCGTTGGGATTTGTTTTTTTGGGGGGTTTTTTTTCTTTTTGTACTTTGTTGTTTTTCTAAGCTTTAAAAAAAAAATACAATTTATTTTTTTTTGGCCGTTTTATTAAACCTCTAATAAATAAAACGTGAGAGATTTATGATCCTTTTACGTAAAACTGCCCTTTCCCTGCCCCCTTTTTCCCGTTCCCAATGGGCCCCACTTTGGGCCAAAAACCCCTGTTGCAAAATCTTCAATATTAGTGACCCCCCTTTTGCCAAACGAAGTCATTATATATACTTATGAGAATTTCTCCTTTGTGATTCAAGATGAGGTGCAGGGTTACCGGGCCCAGACTCCTGTACTTTCATCCAGTTTTAAAAACCATGTTTGTTTGGGGAAAAAAAATCTCATCACATTGTGTAATTTCCAATGATTTAAATCATGATGTTTGTATGGTTTATAAAAAAATTTAAGAAACCTTTATAGATTATGTCAAAGGGAAAATTTTCCTAATGCCACGGATTTTTTTTTTTTTTTTTCTTTGTGACCTCACGAAGGGGTTTTCATATACATATATACTATATTAGACAATTTCATATACAAAATACTCCTAAATACCAAATTTCCCTGAGTGCCCCGGGGTTTTTCCCATGTTTAACCCCTCTTTTTTGGCCCCCCGTTCGAAACTTGCAAATATTGCATTTCACAGCACCTTTTAGACAATGTCCCGGGGTTTTTTCACTATTACAGTGATGGGTGGGAAAAACAGTACAAAATAAATACAACTTTATGAACCTTTCACTTCATGAAAAAAACTTTAAAATTAAAGGCCAATGGTCTTTCTTCGCTTCAAAACCCAAGGCAAAACGGAATGCGATGGTTTTTACTTCATTTCTAAAGAATCAGCAGGTCACATTCGCCGACAGCGAAACACGCTTTTAAAACTTGAAATTCTTCCCCGGTACAAGAGGTTTTCACAACTTGGATTTTTCTCTTCTGGAACATTAGAAGCAAGGGAATCAGTACTTTATGAACATCCCAAAACAACGTAAAAAATTTAAGGAGAGGATTGACTTTAAAAAGTGGGAAAAAGATTTGTACCCCATCGCTACATTGCTTGTTAAAAAACGACTATCTGGTTCTTTGGAATAATAACAAATGTTGCCAAAAAAAAGACGTAACAGTAAAATTTCTTCATCCGGCAAGACCATCTCCCCCATTTTACTGGCCAAAAAAAGGGGATATATGTGATGTGCCAATTCCGCATATACTTGCAGTGGTTGAGCCCCACACACCTCGACGGGGAAAAACATATCAATTCTCAACAGAGTGCATAAAATTAAAAGCTAATTGGGTTTATTAGCTTTTCAAAGCCTTCAAGTACAGTGAATAGTAAAATATGTTTTCCCAAAAATTAAAAAAGTAAATTTTTTT
>JAHBCN010005513.1:0-54726 GCA_019359885.1 Listronotus oregonensis | reverse complement strand
ACTTTCTTTTATTACTATTAACATAAGAATCACTTACCCTATTGTTCTTTATACAATGAAATTGTTCAAAATTGTTTATTTTTCGGCATACAGCATTTGATTTCTTAGCAGATAAAGGGGCTTTTTATTTTCTCCAATTATATTTCAGACGTGATAAATCACTAAAAGTGTACTTTTTTGTCAATTTGGCATGTTTTTATACGATTTCTGTGGGGTGGGTATAACAAAAAAGGTCCAGTAATTTACATTACACACTAGTGCCTAAAGTGAACACCGTATAATTCAAACATTTTTTGCCAAATTATTATTATAATAATTTTATTATCAAACATAGTGTATGACACGGCGCTTTATTAATATGCTAATTGGATATATTTGGGTTTTTTTCTGATATAAATATATTCTATGAAAAATCGATCCCAAATAAAAAATTGAATAAGTTATATAGCGAAGCGGTCCGTGCGTAAAAGCACTGCAAAAAAGTTAACACACTTTTTGCATAAATAACTAGTTTTAATAATATTTTTTATTGGTGATGATTTGATAAAAGATGCAGTCATTTAATTTTCTTATTTATTTATTTTTTTAACGAACATTGTAATACATTATTAATTGTTTGGGATTTTTCTATAATCTAACGTAATAAACAATATTGAGACGCCCGTTAGTAGGCAACTAACTACACAACAACAATCGCGCCAAGGCATTCGTGTCGAGTTCGGGACATCTCGCGTCTGGGAATACTTTTCGCGAGCTGTCTGCATCCGCTAGACTAGCGGATGCAGACAGCTCGCGAAAACCATTCCCAACCACGAACGATATACGACATCAGCCGAAGTAGGCCGAAAGTATTGGCGGGAAATGAATGGTTTTTATTTTCAATTTGTAGGTTGAGTCCAAGTTGAGTCATTGTGATTTCACAGCATTTGTATGATTTTATGTTGTTTTTGGAGTATTGTCATCTTTGTATATAGTAAAGCGACTCCTGCGTTAAAAAAAAAGACTAACTTTTCACTTTGTTGCATAAATAATTATTTTCATTAATATTTTGCATTGGTAATGATTTAACTAACTAGAACTAACCATGACACTGACTCTGGCCCCACAAGAATCAGCCAGAAAGGGCGGTCATGGTTAGTTCTGGTTAGATAAAGGAGCTTTTTATTTTCTCCAATTATATTTCAGACGTGATAAATCACTAAAAGTGTACTTTTTTGTCAATTTGGCATGTTTTTATACGAATTCTGTGGGGTGGGTATAACAAAAAAGGCCCAGTAATTTACATTACACACTAGTGCCTAAAGTGAACACCGTATAATTCAAACATTTTTTGCCAAATTATTATTGTAATTATTTTATTATCAAACATAGTTTATGACACTCGCTTTATTAATATGGTTATTGGATACATTTAGGTTTTTAATTTCTGATTTTTATGAAAAATCGATCCCAAATAAAAAATTGAATAAGTTATATAGCGAAGCGGTCCGTGCGTAAAAAAAGACTAAGTTAACACACTTTTTTGCATAAATAACTAGGTAGTTTTAATAATATTTTTTATTGGTGATGATTTGATAAAAGATGCACTCATTTAATTTTCTTATTTATTTATTTTTTTAACGAACATTGTAATACATTATTAATTGTTTGGGATTTTTCTATAATCTAACGTAATAAACAATATTGAGACGCCCGTTAGTAGGCAACTAACTACACAACAACAATCGCGCCAAGGCATTCGTGTCGAGTTCGGGACTTCTCGCGTCTGGGAATACTTTTCGCGAGCTGTCTGCATCCGCTAGTTGCATCCGCTAGTGGCTTGTCAGTCTTGCCGCAAATCGCTAAGGAATCGACATCAATCAACTGCTGATGCGGAGGGAGACGCGTCGTCCGTGGATGATACGTCATCGACCCTAGAGGTACCAGAATTTATGCGGTCTATTAAGCAGGAAATGCAGTTCTTGCGCGATTCTGTTGATTTTTGTTCCAATAAAATCACAGACTTCGAACAGAAATTGTTAAGATTTAATGAATTATTTAGGACAACAAAAATACTGAAGGTGGAGAACGTTGCTCTTAAGAAGGAAGTATCACAAATCGCGAATCGATTAAATAATTTAGAACAATTTAATCGCTCATATAATATAGAGCTGCAGGATATTCCAGAAAAACCCAGCGAGAATTTAGTTTCAATTGTCGCCAGGGTTGCTGAAGGGTTAAAGTTTAAGTTAGAAACTACCATGATCGACAACGTCTTTAGAGTCCCCACACAAGTAGAAAATAAACCAAAAAATATAATAATAAAATTTTTATCTAAGCTCCATCGGGATGGGTTTCTATCCGCTGCTAAACTTGCTAGAAAGGATTTAGGAAATGCACATGGCTTAAAGATCGATGGAATTTCTAACCAATTCTTTGTAAATGAGCACTTACCCCCACAAACAAAATTACTATTAAAACAAGCACGAGAACAAGCTAAAAATAAGAACTTTAAATTTGTGTGGGTTCAGAACGGTAATGTGCTAGTTAGAAAGTCCGAGGATACAAGAATAATTCACGTTGCTAAGGCAGAGGATCTCAATGCCATTTAGCGCGATGTTTATCATTTTTAGCAACTACCAATTTTGTATTATGCCCTGATGGCTCTCAATGTCATATATCAAAATGCCCGGGGTCTAAGAACAAAACTAGAAGACTTTAAGCAAAATCTTTATGCAAATAACCCCGATATTCTTTGGGTTACCGAATCCTGGCTAAGAGGTACCATTTTTGATCATGAATTGGCTGATTTAAATCAATACACCATTTTTCGCCGAGACCGTGAAACAATACCTGGTGCAAAATCTGAAGGCGGAGGGGTACTTATCGCAGTAAAAAATAAGTTTAGTGCTGGTTTGGTGCCAGAATATCGGAGTAGTGCCGAAGATTTATGGATTAGTGTAAAGTTGGACAATAAAATATTGTTTGTTTGCTGTATTTATCTTCCTCCCAATGATAACGGTGCTTATGTAAGTTTTTCATCTAGGTTAAGTGGTTTACCTGTTAAAGATAATCATTTACTCTTAATTTGTGGCGATTTTAATGCTTCTTCCACGCAATGGGTGCGGGTGGATAATAGTGGTTATCTGGAACCATTTAATGTTGAACCTAAATACTCATTATTGTTGGATACCTTTCTCATTTCAAAATTTGTTACAATTTAATGAATATTCTTAATCACAATTATAGGTTACTCGACCTAATTCTGTGTAATAAATTTAAAATTTTAGAGATTAGTCATTGTTCGAGTCCTCTTGTACCGGAGGATATACATCACCCATGTATTGAGTTTCTTTTGATATTACCTTGCATAAACCCTTGAAATTTAATCGTACTACATATTTTAACTTTAAAAGAGCAAATTATGAAATTATCAATGAGGAGATTTCGAATAATGATTGGAGCTCAATGTTTTTAAATACATGTTTGGATCGTAGTTTGGATGTATTTTATAATAAAATCGATAATATTATAAAACATAATGTATCAACTTATTCAAAGAATAAATATTTTCCTACCTTTTACTCGCATGCAACAATAAGGACCGTTAAGGAAAAAAACAAAATCCATAAAAAATGGCGTGAATATGGGAATGTTAATGATTTAAATTTATTTAAAACTTTAAGATCACGGTGTAAGGCTCTGATTAATCGAGATTTTAATAGACATACCACATCGGTAGAAAACGATTTAATTAGAAACCCCAAGAGATTTTGGAACTATGCCTCTATTAAGAAGCAATGTGTGAGTAGCATTCCCAGCGAGATGCACTGGGGAGACAAGATTGCTCGGGGTGGTTCTGATATCAGCGATTTGTTTGGTGCATATTTCGAGAGTGTTTTCGTGCCGGAGAGGTATCAGTTTGATTTTGATTCGCTTCCTCAAAATTTAAACAATCTAGACTTACAGAGCATTGTCCTCCGGAACAAGGAAGTACAAGAGGTACTCCGAGAACTCGATCCTAGTAAGGGTTCCGGACCGGATAATTTGCCATCTAGTTTCATCAAGAAATGCGCCGTTTCTCTTAGTGTGCCACTAACGCTTCTTTTTAATCGTTCGCTTTGTTTGGGTGTGTTTCCGGAGAGGTGGAGGTCTGCCATGGTTGTGCCCATTTTAAGGGGGGACAGAAGAATGATGTCACAAATTATCGTCCTATAAGCAAAATTTCAATAATACCGAAAGTTTTCGAAAAATTAATTTATGAGTATTTTTTTACCCTAGTAAAAATGCAATTATATTGCATCAACATGGCTTTTTTCGTGGTCGCTCCTTGGAGACTAATTTGTTCATGTTTAACGAATATCTGCACAACCACATGGACTGCAGAGTTCAGGTGGATGCTGTATACACCGATTTTAGCAAAGCATTCGATAAAATAAGTCCCAACATTCTACTGAGCCGGTTGGCGGAAATCGGTGTGGGTGGTAGCCTTCTTAGATGGGTGGCGTCATATATTAGAGACCGGTCGCAATATGTTTCTCTTCAGGGCTTTAAGTCTAAATCATTTATATCCACGTCCGGTGTACCCCAAGGGTCACATCTGGGACCTTTATTTTTTATTATCTATTTAAATAACATTAAATCTTGTTTTTATTATGCCGACTTTCTGCTCTATGCAGACGATTTAAAATTTTTTTACAGTATCGGCAGCCTTGAAGACTGTGACAAGCTTCAGAGTGACTTAAATCGCTTGAAAGACTATTGTGATAAGAATAGCCTATATCTTAATCTGTCTAAGTGCACCTCCATTACGTTCTCCCGCAAACAGGACCAAATAATGCACGAATACCGAATAGGGAATACTTCCTTAAAAAAAGTTTCTAATATAAGAGACTTAGGAGTTGTCTTCGACTCTAAATTGCTTTTTGATTTACATGTTGAATCTGTTGTTAATTCTGCTTCGAAAATGTTGGGTTATGTTACAAGAAAATGTAAACATTTTAAGGATGCTAAACCAATTATTTGTTTGTACAACTGTTTTGTTCTAAGTAAATTAAACTTTGCCAGTGTTGTTTGGAGTCCACAGCAAATAACGTACATTGATCGTTTGGAACGAATCCAGAATAGATTTTTAAAATATCTTTCGTTCAAACAGGGATTTTTAATTCCAAACAACGATATTTCTCAGGCTCGGAGTCATTTTCTTTTTATGTCTCTGACGGATAGAAGAACCATCTCTGATGTGCTATTTTTATTTAAGATTTTTAATAACATAATACAAAGCCCAGAAATTCTCGAACAGATTTACATTAATGTCCCTCAGAGGCCTCTGAGAACAAACGAATTGTTTAATCTGCCATTTAGGCGAACATATTCGGCTCAGAATTCTCCTCTTTGCCGAGTAGTAAGACACAGCAATAGTCTTTGTCATTTTAAAAAATAATTAAGAACAGTAGCTTTACTTTAACTTTCCTAATGTGTCTTTTGTGGTTGTTGATGATTTGATAATTTAAATTTTTTGCACGTTATATTTATTGTTGCTTGCTTGTATATTTGAATTAAGTGTAGTATCTTTAATTTAATTAATTTTAAGTTTGCTTTAATTGGTAAATAACCTTTCACATCTTTTATATTATAGTTACTTATATTTCATATTGTAATATTTATATTTAATTTTGTGGATACTCCAGTGGGTGTTTACCTGTTTGTATCCCTTATAACCAGAATAAATAAATAAATAAATAAATAAATCAGAGCTAGTCCGTCCCTGGCAAACTAAATAAGCCAAATATGATTTTATGAGTTCGTTTTAAGAAGACTTATCTAGTAACTATCATATTAAAAAATAATAAATTACGCCTAGTATTTTAAAAGTTATTTAAACAAAAACGATTTCCAGGGGCGTCCGTTAGGTACCTGTATCTCCGTAGGAAAGGGTCATAGGAAAAAAGTTTATGGGAACTTGTCATAATATTTTTAGGTTTTCTATTGGATTCCGAGAGATTGCCCACATATTCTGGGACACCCTGTATACTAGATCAATTTATTTTAAAAATTTGCTCATCCTGTATATGTTGTTAATTGCTTAGTCAATTTCAAGTTAAGAATAAGTCTAGAATGTACGCGAAGTATTGTTTTTTTTTCTGCAAAACAGTAATAGACATTGGTAGACATATAAACAGATCGACGAAAATTATGTTTATTTTGTAATTTAAGTGCACCAAATTGAGATTTTTGTCAATTTGACTAACTATGTAACAACGGTGCACGTCTAGTATGTAAATGCAACATTACATAAATACAATACACATACCATAGACAAATGTACTAAAAATGAGACTGCTTGATTGATACGCCGAAAAGGGGGACGCTTTCCGTACGGATTTCGAGAGAGATAGAGCATAAAGTTTGGCTTTCCTTTTTTTTGACTTACCGGATTCGGTAATCTTCTCGAACTGTTAAACTAACCTCACTTTAATAGACAAGGTGTGACAAGGCGTCAGATGCTTGTTTATGTCGAATTCTTGTCGATTAATAAATATTTTCTTAACGTTTTTTGTATAACGAAAACGAACAGTATATTTTCTTTGACGAAAACTATTATTACTCTGAGTAAGTATGTCTAAGGTATGCTTTAGTGAAATTTTTGGAAAAACATTTGTTTATGAAAAGCCATCAAAGTTGAATAATTTTGTAGGACTTTTTGTAAGGGCAAGGGGTACAAGATATAGTTCCGGCTCCGGCCATGTACCAAGTAAAAAAAGACTGATATATGTTACGGAAGACGTTTTAAATGTTATAGCTTATGTACATGACGTAGTAATGTTTATTTTGTCGAAATATGGCCACGTTAATGATATTCGAAAAAAAAATCAACTTTTTCTGCAAAACAAACTTAATTTTAAATGGTACACATGTAAAAATCATAAAGACGAAGTTACTTCTCTCTTATTACAACACAGTATAACATTATTAATTAGAAAGTATTGTCAACATAATTACAGGGAAGATCAAGAAAATAAATTTAAAACAAAAAAGAAAATAAAAATATTTAAACATTTATAAAAATTTAAATTAAAAGAATATGTATATTATGTAAATTAAATATTTAATATTTGAGTTGTATTGTTTTATTTAGAAACTGCTTTGCAATAAAATCCCAGTCTGTTTTGTCTAAACAAAAAAAAATGCTTTTATAATTTAAATTTCCCGCCAGGCTTTGATAATTCATTCCGTACGCCGTTGGCGTCGCCACTACTCATCTTGTCCCCAAAGTTATACACGGAATCAAGCAGTCTCTTTTTTAGTATATTTGTCTATGACACATACTTTTTTGTTGCTACTCCTAAAGTCAACTTCTGATCTAACCAGAATTTAGAATGTTGTTTCTTCTGCTTAGACCTAAAGTGAGTTATTTGAGTAGAAAATTAAAACCAGATCTTTTTGGTTAGATTCGGCAGCTATTTAAATTGTCCTATGTGCTTTTACTAATCTTTCTGTAGTTGATTCGTTTATGCGATTTTCAACCTTGGCAGGCTAGTCTAAATATAATTTATACTTTTTTTTAGATCCATGGATGAAGATTACGATAACTTTGACGATGATGATATCTCTAATAAGATGTTAAATGATAAAGATATTAAAGGGTAGGTATTAAAACTTATTTATAATTAAACTAACCTAACCGATTCTGTGGTGCAGGTTTTATTGTGATTTCTGCCGTTGTTGTCCAAAAGGCTTAAAAAAGTTATTTACAAAAAAAGATTCTATAGGCAATATAAACTTATATCAGAAACAAAAATATTGGTTCAGTTGCTCCAATTTCTAGTGTTTTGGATGACGTTGGCAGATATTTTTAATGTAGAAACATCTTTTTTTGCTTAAGTTAAGTTTTTAACCGAAACCCAGGAATATTCTGCTTATAAAAAATAACTTTTTTACGAAAGTAATAAATAACTTTTCTTAACAGGACTAATATTTATTTATTTATTTATTTTAATTTACATGTACTCTACAGAAATTAAAATTTCCAAATGGTAGAACAAAACTTAAAAGTACAAAATATTATAGTCCAATAACTGAAGACCTAAAAGTAACCAAAACTGTAAATAAATCTGTATAGTTTTCATTTGTGGCGCAATTCTTAGGTCTTCGCGGATGCTTTCGAACGAGAAAAAGTTTATCACAATTCCGACGTGGAAACCCGCTGAAAATGGCCCAAAAAATGAGTTTCTCGCAGATATCTGCCAAAATATGCGAATTAGAAAATTTTTGTTCAGACCAAATTTTTTAAGTTATATTAAGTCGTTACTTTCGTAGGAGCAGGTATTCTTATGGTACCTACCTGACTAGTTGTGAATTAAAGAATTACGCTGGTGGTGATCCACCATTGATACATAGCATCATCTTTTTTGTTTAAATATCAAATGTAATTCAACCTAGTCATCTGTAGTTTATTATTGATAATTAGGGACCGGACATCGATAAAAAACCATTACAATTTCGAGCTTCAAATGATATAGAATATACCGAATAAAAATGCAATAAATAATTTAATTTTCATTGGTATTTGGGGTTTATATTTTGGTATTTTTATTCGGTGTGATTTCTTGTAGAATAATACAAAAGACGTGGCAATAGTAAAAAAATTTAGAAGGTTTTGGCAAGAACAAAATAATTAAACTATGATATTTTATAATGCTTTTATATAAATTATATGAAATAAATTAAAATTAAAATAGACTTTTTGTCTATATAAATTTACAAATATTTGATTGAACCTCTATTAGGGTTATTTATGCAATTAACTCCACAAATATGGTTTTGTTAGTGGAAATGCAACTCTCCAAGTGCAGTGCGAAAACTCTTCGGGCTTATTTGTTGTGAGCCTTTAAAAACCAGTTCCGTTACATAGGGTAAATCACAGGGTAAATCATATTATATTTGTGCCAATATAATTTGTTATATTTAAACAGGTTTAAGTCGCTTACAGGTAAATAAATAATGAGTACAAGTAAAAAAAAATGAAGTTGGAGTGGCCCCTTCCATGTTCTACTTTTTTATTTGAAAGTAAAAGAGCTGTTTTTTTATCTTTGGACAGTCCACGAAGGCTGTGGCCCAAGTACTAACGTACCATGGGTGTCTTAAGTGTGGTGAGAGGGAGTTTGTTCACACGGGACTTAAATATTTAGAGACTAAAAAAAGAAGGGAAACCTTTTGCGGGTAGCAGTTTCCATAGTCTGGACACTATAGGGATGAAAAAACTACAAAATCAGGAAGTTTAGGGCCTCTCTAGTTAAACAGTAAAAGGATGCATAAAAGTTGCACTAAGTATTGCTCCGTTGGGAGCTGCCAGAGGAGATATTAAACTGGCCAACTTCTCTGAGCAGAAGCCGTAAAAATACCTAAAGAAGAGCGATAGATCCCCTACAGCTCGTCGGTGGGCAAGAGGACGAAGCTTTTCTGTGAGCGTGGAAGTTAATTATTTATAAGAGAAAAAACGGAAAAAACCAACCCTTTAAATTTCCCTCTGAACGAAAGACCCTTCTGAATGTATTTGTGTAAAGCTTTTATTGCAGCTGATATTCTTCTTCATAAAATAAATTATCGGTCCACGAGGACATTTTTGGAAAAAAACACTACCACAGAAAAGTACCAGACGAATCAACTTTGCACAAAACTGTGTTGATAAGGTCTATTTACAAAGTATTGACAAAGATACTACACAATCTGAAAGAAAAAAAGTTATGGTTTCGTGTCGATAAAACCACTGATATTAAGGCAAGATATGTTGCTAATATTATAGTTGCACCTTTAAGTTATCACGAACCTGAAAACTCATATTTAATTAACAGTAAATTTCTTTCTTAAACCAGTCACTAGTATTCAGCAAAGTGGCGTTTGGTTTCTTTCGGATAGTGCTGCATATATGCTGAATGCAGGAGGACAGTTAAAAGAACATTTTCCCAAATTGCTTCATTTCACATGTTTAGCCCGTGCCCTACATAGAATATGATTCTGATACACTTATTGATACTTTAGTTATTGAGGTAAAAAAGTTTTTCTTAAGTTACCTGCGCCTATTAAAAAATTTAAAGATATGTGTCCTAATGTCGCATTACCGCCACAACCTGCTATTACAAGGTGGGGAATATGGCTATCAGCAGTAACATATTACCATATAAATTATAATATTGTAAAAAATGTCATCGACAGTTTACAAGATGATGCTTTAAGTGGTAAAAAAAGTAAAGGAGTTATAAATTCACCAAATGTTAAATTGGATTTAAAATTTATTTTTGAAAAATTTGGATATCTTCAGGATGTGATTAAGCAGTTATAAAAACAAAATTCTCCCTTAGTGCCTTCATTTCATGTATTTCAAATCACTATAGACAAGCTTAAATCTGTTCCTAATGAAATTGGTGACTGATTAAAATTGTATGTACAAAAAATCTTGGAAAGAAATCCAGAATTTTTAGAATAAAACATATTTTTAAGGCAATGCAAAATAAAAGAACTGACTTGTAAAATCATTTTTGTTTTACTCCAGTTACAACCTGTAAAAGGAACTTTTTTAGACTTAAGAGATATTTTAAATTATGAAAGAAACAATTTTACCTAAACTAACTTTAAAAACGTTAGTTATATCATGCAAATAAATTGTAAAACACTCCTGTTATTTTTTTATTTTACATTTTTTTAAAATTTATTTATAATTAATATCTCCTTAATACGCACGCCAATGAATTTACCAGACATAAAAAATGTGTAGGGAACAAGCTCGTTCCGAAATCCGGGCCCTATTGATAATTCAAAAAATGTCAACGTTTTACTCAGATACTTCCTAAACTATTTTTGTAAAAAAAGCTTGTTTTTTTACTGAAAATTCTTTATGATTTAAAATGTAATTTTTTATGTAACGTTTTTTGATAGGTACGTTAGTTTTTTTAGATATTGACCGCCTATTATAAAGGATAGTGGCAGTATAGGTATCCTTAGAGTATGTAAATTGCAGATTTATGTGAATTAAACAAAATAATAATAATAAATGCAGACTATATAAAATAACATTTTTAATATCTACCACACATAATGTATAACGTATAATAACAAATGGAATAAACGTACTTAGTATGAAATTCGAGAAAGCAGTTTTTGGGATGTAAACCTACATCGCATATATTGCACTAAAATTGCACTTTTTTTTAACACAGGCTACACATACTCTGATTTTGCTGATAAGTAACAAGATGGTCCGTTCCATCGTATCTCGAGTTTTTTTTTCCATCAATCTTAGGGCACGTAGGACCTCGTTGCAATCGTCAGGGGTTTTGAGCAGCCATGACTAATCAATGGAAAGTACCATTTTCTTACTCTTATGCTCATCCGGTACATACTAATATTCTGGTCTGCTTTATTTACCCGTCCCATATTTTGATTGTATGTTTTAATTAATTTTAGTTGGGGTACATGTATTTGTTTTTTTAAATAAATTCGGCGGACACTATTAGTCTAAGATCCGGCACTATACGACCTTTACCGAAGTGATTAATGAACGAAACATGTTTTAAATTAAATTTAATATACTAAAAAATAAATAGAAAATGGGTTTGCTGAAGAAATCCTGGACAGGCTATATTAAATTAATAATTTTTATAATTCATAAATAGCCTGCAAATTAATAGGATTTCTTTGCTTACTGTAGTACGATGTCTCAATAGCTACACAGGTATCACGTTTTACCAGCAACACGAACGTCCCGAGTTCGATTCTACAAAACTCCAAAAACTTTTTTTTATTAAAAAAACTTTTATTATTACGTCTAATAATAATTATAATAACAAGTATTGTCTTTTTCTTGTTTAATATTTGAATAATGGGATCAGTATTCATAAATTTTAAAATACTTTAAAGTGTTACTGTGTGTAAAAAACGTCCACTTTTTACCTGATTTAATTTTTTAAAAATTATAGTTACAGTCCTGGTCAAACTTGGTACAGGGAAAAAGAAAGTAGACTCATTACTATTACATTATATTAGAAAGTAAGTATAAAAAGTATGTTTTTAATAAAAAAAGTTTTTGGAGTTTTGTAGAATCGAACTCGGGACGTTCGTGTCGCTAGTCAAACGTGATACCTATTTAGCTATTGAAGCATTGTACTGAAATAAGCAAAGAAATTTACAGGTTATTTATGAATTATAAATAAAATTATTAATTTAATATGGCCTGTCGAGGATTTTTTCAGCAAACCCATTATCTATTAATTTTTTAGTGTATTAAATTTTATTTAAAACATGTTTCGTTCATTAATTACCTCGGTGAAGGTCGACTTTGGTCCGGATCTTCTACTATATTGGAGGGCAATACAGACTCACAGTTTAAAGCAACGGTGACGATATTGTTATCATTCCAGTGACAAACCATGATCTTTTTTCGTTTTTTTCAAAGTATACTGGATTTTATTACAGAAACTGCTATTCTGTTTTTTTCTTACGTAACAGTTGCTTTAATACCTCTGTCTCTCGGGACTAAAAGCAAGTTCCAAAAGGTAAAATAGTTGCTAAAAAAGAAAGAAAAAAAACAGCCTCTTTCAACAATTATTTTGGTTCAGTGATTTTTTCCAGTACCTCAAAAGTAGCCTATAATACCAGTGGCCTTTTAAAAGGTAAGAGATTAGATTATTTGAGCGGAGATGGCGAAAAATGACCTCCACCACTGCAACCTTACCAGATTTATTGTGGTTTCTCCTATCGTTCTTTAGAGTACCTTGTCCAAGCCCGTCTTCTTAACAAGACTCCAGAGTCTCGACACTGGCCACTCCATATAACTTGCCGGTTTTGGCTTCTCCTCCCCAAGCCTAGTAAACCTAAGCCTGCATAGTGCTTCGCAATGGCACCACACATGTAAGGCTTTCTTCAGCCTCCTGGCAGAACCTACACAGGCTATCCTCCACCAGGTTTATTCTTTCCAGGTGCTTGTTGAGTTTACAATGTCCTGTTAGTTGACCTACCGTTATCCTTACGACCTTGCGGCTGTGGCTCAGTAGGTCCGATGCAAACTTGGCCGAGCGGGTCTTAATGAACTGCTTTGCCTGTCGTTGTCCCGGTGTTTGTACCCACCAGCTATGAAACTGTCTGTCTACCCAACTCTTAATAGATGCTTTGAAGAGACCTGCCGAGATACCGCAGAATGGCTCCGGGCCTATCATTTCGCGGCTGATCCTCTTTGGCTAGGTCGTCGGCCTCTTCGTTGCCTGGATGGCCCTCGTGGCCTGGTACCCAGGCTACCGTAAGTTTGTTTGCCAAGCCGACTTTTTCCAGGGCCTGTATACAGTCCCCAACTAGTTTGGAATTAACTTTGGGGAACTGATGGCCTTTAGGGCCGCTTGGCTATCTGAGTAAATGACGATATTTTTTCCTTTACTCCCTTTTCTTTAATCCTCACGGCGCAATGCACTATTGCTGCGATTTCCGCTTGGAAAACCGTGGCGTGCTGACCGAGACTTAAGATTACCTTTTCTCTAGGCTTATCTCCATAGATGCCAGCTCCTACACCCTTGTTGGTCTTGGAGCCATCTGTATACCAGATAAGATCGGCCTTGATTGGAGGGCCTTCCTTCCAGTCATCCCTATCTGGTATGACAATACGAAAGTGTCTATTGAAGATGAAACGAGGGATTATCTTGTCTGAGGGCATCTCAAACAATGAGCTGACCTCTTGGTCCTCCTCTATTTCCCATCTTGGAGTCCTTCGGTGTTCTATAATTGGGCTTTGACCTCCTTTGAGCCTATAGAGTACCGCCTTTACTTGCCCCTGTATGTAGATGTGGAGTGGCGCAGGTTGAGCAGCACTTCTAGGGCTGCGGTTGGAGTTGTTCTCATAGCTCCCGTGATGCATACGCATGCTAGCCTTTGCACACTTTGAAGTTGTCTGATTGCTACGGTCTATGAGATCCTTGCCCCCAGGCAACTGAACCATAGGTTATCATGGGTCTTATTACCATTTTATACAACCACATGTTCATCTTTGGGTTAAGTCCCCAGCTTTTTCCACAAAGTCTGCGACATTCCCGAGGGCAATTTTTGCCTTCTGAACAAGTTTGTTGAGGTGTGGTCCCCAGTTCATCTTTTGGTCAAAAGTGACTCCTAGATACTTAACCTTTTTGAGAAGGGGATTTCCACTCCATTGAGCTTTGGACATCTGAGTGCCCTTAGTGCTCTTTTCTTTGTGAAGGGAACAATAACGGTCTTTTGTGGATTAACCGACAGACCTTCCTCCCCGCACCATTCGTCTACGATGTTCAGTGCGTTTTGCGTCCTTTCTGAAACAAAGTCTAAGTGCTTACCTCTAACTACGATGGCTATGTCGTCTGCGTAGCCGAGGCAGTGAAACCTCTCTTTGGCCATTTTTGTCAGAAGCACTTAAGTAGCTGCCATATACAATCAATTTTTTTAAGTATTAAAAATTTAACTGTTTTCAATTTGATTTGTATACAAACGTTATGTATCTACAATAATAATAAAATATTGCTTACCATTTGTTGTCCATGACAGAATTAAAAAAACTAATGAAAAACTGTTTTATTTATTACAAAGCAAAAAGTTAAGTGGATGGCAGTATATGGGTTAAGGGGTAGCAACAGTGTTAGGTTTAAAGTAAGTGATTAATTAAACATTTAGTGGAAAGAAAATTATCTACAGAGAAGCTGTGGTTTCATATCTTAAAAGTATTAGGTATATGTGAAAAATAGGCCACTATCAACCTTCAAAAATATTATTGGGTCTAGGAGCATGCTTATCAAATCGCATTTACCTAAGTACAAAATTATTATTATTATATAAACGTAAATTAGAAAACATCTAGTTTGAATTGAATAATTAAAAAGGACAAACTGAGACTTGAGAAAAATGAATTAACCGCCTTTTTTTTAAACCAATTTTCAATATCATTTATTAAAACTTAAAAATAGTTAGTAGCTGTGGTTTGATTTTACGTGTGTTAGTTCTGGTTAAAGCAGTGTCAGGTGCTAATATCTAGAGATTTTAATTATTTTTTTAATTTTAAAGGTTGCCATTATTTTAAAAAACAAAATGACCACCGACCGCTTTCCTTCAAGCAGAGTTGATAAAAATCATGTTTAAAAAAATCAATAATCGATGATTTTTTTGATTTTTTTTTAAGTTACCAACTTTTAGGAACATTATTATTTTTAAATATTTCTAACTGCTTATATTTTGTTTTGTTGAGTAAACAAATATTTTTAGGCAATAATAGTACAGATCGAAGCAAAACTGAAGAAGTTTTAACATGCAAATTTCGTTCGCGTAGTTTTTGCAAGTTTGCGCCTTTATCGAAACTTGTAATAACTGGTAAAAATCGCCTGGCTATATAAACGCTAAGCACTTATTTAGGTTATTAGTAATATTTTTGCTTTAGGGCTTAATCTATCAAAAATTTGAATTCATGACGAGCCGGTGCAAAAAGGAATTTTGTATTTGGCAGCATTTTATAAAAAGTAAAGTATTGGGCAAACTAGGTTTTAGAGAAGTATGTAAAAAGTGTGGTAAATAATTGCAAGGTCTAGTGGACAGACTAAAATGTCATTGGGAAACCTGCAAACGTGAAACTAGTGATATCAGCAGTGGTCTTGAAACCTTCATGGTGATTGTCAGTCATACCTTGGAACTAGCCAGAGTGAAATTATTCAGTTGGCAAAGAAACAGAGAAGCGATAACTATGGAAGTGTATGTGGACGAAAAAATAGTGGAAGCAGCGGTTATTTGGATTCTTTTGTTGTGCGAACTGGACAAGATAAGAAAAAATAATTTAATTTAAAGGTCATAGAAATGCTAAGACGTGATTACTTTTCACCATCCTAATTTCAGTTATCATCAACGCTCTTGAATAAAATATTTGAAGAAGAAAAATCTAATTGTTATCTGGATATATATAATGAGCCGATAATCTGCGTCGTTTTGACTGCAAAGGATGGAAACAGTGTTCTTTTAGAAAGCATAGATACATCTGGTCATCCCCATACAGCTGACTATCTTGCCGAATGGGCTATAACTCAATAAATAAGTGCAAAAATGAATATAAATGTAAAGTTACCAGTATTGTTACAGATAATGCGAGCAACATGGTCAGTATGAAGAAAAAATTATCGAGTCGTCCAATTAGCCTATAATTACATATTTTAGGTTGTTCGGCACACTTACTTACTTTGCTTCCAAAAGATTTAGAAGTATCGCAGATTAAAGAAGATATATTATAGTTTGTCCAAGCTAACATTTTTAGGTTGGCAATGCGAATATCCCTACATATTAGTAAATTTTGTTGTTGGCTGATATAAGAATTTTAGTCAGGACCGTACTGAGGGAAGAGAGTTTCAAAATTTTAATATTTTAAAAAAATTGTTGTTAGATAACTAAATTCATCAGTATTTTTTTCTTGCTGTTTATATATTTGCATAAATTGTGAAAGCTTGATGTTTGGCCATAATATTTTATTAAAAAACCCTATCTAGTGCAGATTATTAATAGTTATTTATTAAAGTGTTTGTTATTTAGAAATAGTTTACACTATTTTACACTTTTCTGTACACACTTAGTCTCAAATACACCTTCATTAAAGCCAGTAGTATATAAAAAATGTAAAATAGTGTACACTATTTTGAATATCAAACAGACCTCTATTTTGTTATATTTGCAGGCAAACTTTTCCAGTTGAATTGAAATATCCTATAAAATATCTCACTATAAGGGATGGTTTGATATCCTATTTTGCAAATTTACAATTTTAAAGATGCCCCAAAGATAAGTCGATTTATTTCATATATAATTCATTAGCTGCTTCCTATATTAAATAATAAAATAAATAAAACAAAACAGTAATAATCATTTATTTATTCAAAGTATCATTAACACAATAAGATGCTTATATTTTATAAAATAAATTTGTCAAAAACGTTGGGAGGTCGTGTGATATGGATGCAAACGCAGCACCGATGACCACCCTCCTGAATAAGAGCATCGACGACATAAGATTTGGGAGACTTTGGTAGGCGCTGAATCAAGCACCACAAAATCTATTTTGTCGCCGATTTTGCAAAAGGAATATTTCGGTTTTTTAACCATTTAACCATATTTTCTTTCTTCCCGCCACTATATGGCCAGTTTTCTAACAACCTACTATGGTAGCCGGCATTACCTAAAATGACTAATGAAGGCCTTTTCAAATTAGGTAGTCATCTCTAACCCACTTCTCAAAATTTTCAGCTTTCATCTCGCCATGGTAATCTCCTGTTTTTGTTTTAGATTTAAAACTTCTACTGGCACCATCAACAAATCCTTTTTCTGAACCAGCATGTAGAATAATGTATCTAAGGAAAATATAAATATTTCATTAGTTTTTTAATTAAATATACTTTAATGTTTCATAAGAATGCAGTTTAATGTTGTCTAAGAGCTACAGGTTTAATAATATGTCCTATGTATGAAAGATACCCTAACTGAGGTATCTACCGAATCTGTCATATATGTGTATTTTTCTCAGGATACCCCTTATGCTTAAAGTCTAAGTGTTCACATACTACGAGTGTCTAGAGTGAAGTCAGATGTAAATTACTGATATGATTTCGTAGTCTCGAAACTCTAAGGATGAAGGTGCAGAAAAAGTGGGAAATGTGAAGTGGACAATAAAGGGATGCATCTGAGTAGACTTTTAATTTGGATATACAAAAGAAGGAATTATGACAGATAATGCTTCGGAGCAGAAACTGTAAAAATATTCCTAAAAGAGAAACAGGTCTTCTACAGCTTGTCGGTGTGCAAGAGGAAGCTTTTTTGTAAAACTGTGATAATTTATAAGGCAAAACAAAATTTTATTAGAGGATTGTATAAGTGCTTTACCTTGTAATTTAAAAAAAAAATGGGCCCTTCAAATTTTCCTTAAGTGTAGGAAAGTACATTTTTTTTCTAGCGTATAATTGGTCTTTAGAATGTTTTATCTTTTCACTAAAATATACATCGTCATCCTGCCAAGACCTGTGGAAAGAGCTGTTCGAGAACATCCAGGTTTCATCGAGAAACACCCAAAGATGTTTATTTTCTCCTAAACCTTCATTTTCCATAAAACCTTTTGAAAATTTCCTTCTCATGCGTTGCATATTTGGTTTTTCCATAAAGCCAAAGTTACTTATAAATTTCATATATTGCTTCTTATATTGTCAGCAACTGCCACTATGCGATCCTAAAAAATACATTCATAAATATTTAAATCTTAAAATATTTGGCACATCTGAGGATGTATTTTTCGATTATGATACTCTTAAAACGAGTTATTTTACCTTTTGCAAGATCACTATTCTGATAGCATCATTTTTTAAAAAATATTTATTAGGTTATATTTTCTTACCTCCGACTCATCACAGCTCTGAAGTGGGTTTCGAAGCTTTTCCAAACTGGAAATACAGTAATCATTGTGATTTATACACTAAAAAATATCTAATCTAGTGGTTTTTTCTCAAAACCAAGTAAAATAAAAACTTAGTCCAAAATAAAATAAATTATGAAATATAAAAAATGTCAAATAGTCCGCACAAAAAAAATAAAAACACTGCAGAGTAATCTCTAATCTCACTAATTACTTTAAAACACGAAATAACACACCCAAACACAAAAAAATTATACAATAATTGAAACGCCTTTAATCCATTACTGGGTGATTTACGCCAATCAGCTGATTTTGACGTTGAGTCTAGTAATTTTTGTTTTTGAACATGTAAGCCAACACAAAAATGTTAGCTTGGACAAACTATACATACTGTGAAATACTTCAGAAATACCCATTTTCAAAACGCTTCGTATATAGAAAAAGGGGGCAAGAAATTGGTCTTACCTCAGGATGTTCGATGGAATACACTTTCAGATTGTCTTGAGATCTATGTTAATGAGTGGCCAAAATTGTTATTAATATGTGTAGAGAGCATAAAGATCAAATTGATCTAGTGATTTTTAAGAAAGTTTCAGATATCTGTATCAAAAGGATGGCTTAAGATTTTCTACAGTTGCTAAAACCAATTTCTATAGCATTGGATGCAATGCAACAAAAAGATTTATTTTTATCTCAAATAGTTTACATATAGAAAAGTTACTGACTATTTTTGACAGTTTTGAATTTGAAGAAGAAAGAAGCTTGCGTTAATAACTCCATTTCACTTTTTGGCGTATAATTTGGATCCTACAATAAACAAAGAATATCCATTACTAGCTAAAGAAAAAACAGATGCTCTTTACATTGTTTTCAAATATTTTGCAGAAACAGAACTATTACCACTACTAATTAAGTTGGAAGCTAAGTCGGACCCTTTTTACAAAACTGTGTTTCCAGAGGAAATAATCAAAAATGTAACAGCAGTACAGTGGTGGAGAATCAAGATGTTTCAGATATTAGGCAAGTGCTCCTTATAGTGATTTCTGTTTTGTGTGCCTGTGCATCGTCCGCTGATATCAAAATGATGTTTCCTACTTATGGACTCGTACATTCAGATTTAAGAAACAGACTTGGCAGTACAAAGCAGCTAAACTAGTATTTCTATTTAAGCATTAGGTTTTTCTTTTTCTTTTTTTTTTTTTTTAATTTTAGTATTTTTTGTATTAAAAAGATTTTTTTACTTAAATTTTTTAAAAGTTTTATTTTTGTAATAACCAGCTGTTCTTTTCGATTGTTGTTATATTGTTGTGTTATAATAAAATAATAAATAACACCACATTTAAGTGTTAAAATGTAAAAACCCTTTTTTAAATTAATCATGATTTTTTTTTAAATCATACTCATTAAAATTATGATTTTCGTGATTTTAATCATCTCATCCCTGCCTTCAAGCATAGAATGTTCTATGTTATAAAATTTGTAATACATTTAATACATTTTGAATAACGTTTAAAAATATGTAAAAAATGTTATGCCTTAAACAAAAAATATTTATAACACTTTCTCATATTTCTATATAATCAAAAATATTACTTGGTTTATTAAGCAATTGTGGTCTTTTAGGAATGAAAATATTGATTGGAAAAGCCTTTTGAACAAAAACTTCTTCCAAGAAAATTTTGAAATCGATGCTGACAATAAATACGAAAAAATTGATGTACCTGACTTTAGAAATGGACGCAATGGTAGATTTATTCATGATTTTAACACTAATTATACTGGAATTATTGATGTTACAGGTTTGTTTAAACATTTTTTCTATTATGCTTTTAGGTTAGTAGCCATTGTCTATATATTGGTGTTTGTAATTTATACAGGGCGATGTATTAGAAACAAAAGAAATTATTTTTATCTTTTTACGATTTTTTTAGTGTACTTTGTTAAAATGTTTTTAATTTTCCGATACAACTGTGTAAAGAGAAAGCCAAATATTTTTTAGTATATAAAAAATTATTTTAAATAAATTAAAAATTAATCGTTCGCGAAATAAAAAAAAGTTGTTCGTTGTAACAGGAAGTGTCATAACTGTGTCATAAATGTATAAAAAACAATCCTACGTTAAGTCACTCAATTTAGCACACCCTATAAATAATATTTTCACATTTGTTTTTTAGGTCAGAGATGTTTTGTAATGCCTCTGAATAGAGGAAATGTTTTACCACCAAGTTCTCTCTTTGACTTAGTCCATAAAATGTGGGATGGTTATTACAAGGTTGACACTGAAGTTGTCAGAGAAACAATGAGAGTCGTGACCCCACCAATTACTGACACTAGTGACATTGGAATATACATTGCAACAGAATGTCAGGATATGCCCATTTATAAATTGGAAAAATATGTTGGTGGAGGTAACTAATTTTTGCCAATTTATTTATGTTTAATGTTCGCATTTAGGTTTATAATTTTTGTCATGATAATATTTGAATTTCGTTTTAAAAATTTTTAGACGTCTACAAATTAACCCAAATGTGTTTAATAAAATTTACTTTTTATTTCTCATAAGCGTTAAGAAAAAGGTCTTGAGATAGCAAAAAAAAATCAGTTATACATTTTATCAAAAACCAAAAAGGATTGTCAATTTTTGGATCTTTAAACATATAAAAGTAGATGAAATATTTATTTTTATGCAAATTCGTATTTTCTTTATCAATTCACCGTCGAGTCCTACAAAAACCAATTGAAAGAATATTATTATTTTTTTTGTATCTAAAAATAAGTGGAACCGCAATTGTTAACAAGCTGGACATCTGGCATAGTGCGTCTTTGTTTGATGGACGCTGTGGTGCATTAACTTTGTATCGTTCTTACTTACCTTTAACAGTTAGCAACTACTTTTTGATGGAACTTTTATACAGACATTTGTATTATATCGTGAAGAGAAAAAATAAATTTCATTTTGTCTATAATTTATCAATATACATTATGAACTTAGAAATTGAATGAAGTCATACCTTTTTACACCTGGTTGACATTAGGTGGTGGCCAAGTAAGAAATGGCAACTCAAACTTTTTAAGTCCTTTATATATCTCTCCTTTAAGTAAATGAACGAGTGAACGTAATTGTTCAAAAATAATTAGTTAATTAACTTTTAATTAAAATTACTTGCAACCATATTTTAGGAGGCAACCTTGCGAATTTTATTGGTTATAATTAATTATAAAAATTGTATTTGATTTCATTGTATGCAGAACAGTCATTTCTGCCTCTCATTGCCTGAAGAAGTTTTTTTCCATTTTCTTACAAATCTCCTTTTACCACAATTGAGACACCCACAGTACGTTAGTACTTAGGTTTAAAGCCTTTGTGGCCTATCTCAAGATAAAAAACAACCATGAATTAATTTATTTTTCGCTGCTAGACAAACGGATCCCTCGTTTCTTTAATTAAATCTCCAACTTTATTGGTGTCGGTTTGCTGACTGGAAGCTAATAGGCCCATGATGGTATAAAATATATACCTTAAAGTGACATGTTTGAGCTAGTGAGGCAGTTATTAAAAAATCTTCTTGCAGCATTTCTATCATTACTTGATCCACATCCTGATTTTGACTTGTCTACTCGGAGGCCAAGTTCAGACCTAAAGGAAGGGTTTCGATAAGGTCCTTTATCGGCCTCCTCTGAGCGCAGTGTAGTACAATGACGATTTTTATGTATATGGTAGCTTACATGGTTGCGCTCTACAGTGTGGAAGTTTTGGATGGAATAATCCACACAACTAATAGCTCGAAAATCTACGGCGAAGATCCTCGGACACGTCGATTTTTATTTTTGGCGTGGTTTTTTTGATGATAAATTCATGTATACAGGGCGACCCAAAAACAAGTTATGACAAGTAACTTCATTTTTTGTAACGGAAACACATTTTTTTTCTTTTGAAATTCTGCTTAAAATTCTAAGTATCTTTCATGTTTTATGTCCTGTACCTAAACTCAACAGATATCGAGATATTTACGATCGAACATAATTTAGTAACTAATACCGTACAAGGTGTACATCTAAGAATCAACGGCGGCGATCTTTTGTTAAAATTTATGTTGTTAACATTTGTCAAAAATTTGAACATTTCTGTTGTGAAATTTGTGAAATTGTGTTTTAAATTTTCGCTGATTATTAATTGTTCTTTTTGTTATTAATTTATCCAAAAATGGTTCGTAATTTGACAGAAAAACAAATAGAAATTTTGATTATAAGAGGATGCGGAGATAGACAACGGACACAAGAAGAAGTTTGTGTTTTATTTAATAATATATATCCATATGAAAATCCTATAGTGCAAGTCACAGTTTCTAAAATTTTAAAGAAGTTTTCTGAAGTTGGACATGTTAGAGATAATTTACGGCACCGCTCTAAGGTGTCCGAGGAAGTGCAATTGAACGTGCTATTGAATTTTCAAGAAAATCCGCATACGAACTTAAGAGCGGTGGCTGCTGATAATGACATCTGCCAAACTTCTGTTCTGAAGTACTTGAAGATTCATAAATGGCATCCGTACAAAGTACAGCTAGTTCACAATTTAAACGAGGACGATCCTGATCGTAGAGTTGAATTCTGCGCTAACCTGATGGCCAGGTGCAATGCAGATAATCATTTTGTCAATCGTATTATCTTTTTGGATGAAGCTACTTTACACTCAAGGAAACCGTCAATAAGCAAAACTGTCGCTACTGGGCGCCCCAAAATCCGCATTGGATGATGGAGGCCCACACTCAATATCCGGAAAAGGTAAATGTTTGGGCCGGAATAGTCGGGAACATAATATTAGGACCATTTTTTATTGATGGAAACTTAACTGGTGAAAAATATTTAGAATTGCTCATGGATTTGGTTCCGGTTCTTGTTGAGCTGTATCCAGATGAAGATCGTCCTGAAGCTCCCAATGACACGTTATGGTTTCAGCAAGATGGAGCACCTTCTCATTACCAGCGTAATGTTAGGGACTATTTAAATGATATTTTTCCTGAACGATGGATTGGACGACGAGGAGTAATCGAATGGCCGGCACGATCACCTGACCTCACGGGTTTGGTTTACTTTCTTTGGGGTTATCTTAAGAGTAAGGTGTACTTTAACCGACCAACAACTATCGAAACCTTAAAAGAAAGAATCCGGAATGAAATAATAACAATTATCCCAGAAATGATTCAAAATGTCAAACAGGAGTTTATTTATCGACTTGGTTACTGTCAAGAAGTAGATGGGATCCAATTTGAACATTTAATTTAATTTATTGCTTTACTTTTTTTATTAAATTTATTGATATGTTCGATCGTAAATATCTATCTAATATATCTGTTGAGTTTAGGTATAGGACACAAAACGTGAAAGATACTTAGAATTTTAAGCAGAATTTAAAAAGAAAAAAAAATGTGTTTCTATTACAAAAAATGAAGTTATTTGTCATAACTGGTTTTTGGGTCGCCCTGTATACATGAATTTATCATCAAAAAACCGCGCCAAAAATAAAAATCGACGTGTCCGAGGATCCTCGCTGTAGATTTTCGAGCTATTAGTTGTGTGGATTATTCCATCCAAAACTTCCACACTGTATATAAAATAACCACAAACAAATCGAAGACGAAGACTATATCGAAGATGCAGCCGTTAAATAGTCGAATCAAGAAGAAAAAACTCTACGTAGCATATTCATGTTTTTTGTACTTTATATATGATTTATTGAAATAAAACCCATAATTGAACAAGAATAAATTTTAAAAAATCGGCCTTATCGAAACCCTTCCTTTAACTTTAATATATTTTTCAGTATTTTAAAATGTTAATGCTCTTTTGTAGGCTTCCATGTTTTAAAAGGTAATCTATAAAAAATACGCAGTAAAAATAAGAAAACTCCAATCCATGAATGTAAGGTAGACGGCCTAAACTGTATTGATCCTTATTATGAAATTTGTAGACTAATTTATTACATTTTATTTCCTTAGGGATTGCCCCAGAAATGTAGCATTTCATGGTAGTCTTGCAACCACTTAAAACGTTGCAAAAACTATCATATAACACTGTAAATATCATGTCTTCTGCTTAAAATACATTTTTGGGGAAATTTTATAAAAAAAGTTTCCTATTAAACCAATTAATTTTTGATTCCATGTTTTCTAACAGAGGTTTATTTATTGGACGACAATAAAATGTCAAAGAAGGGCGTGCTTTAACTTAGATATATCTTCTATCAGCATTATTACTTAAATGTAAAGGATCACATGCAATTAAAAACATGAATACGTCAGTATGACCATACTCTCTAAATTTTTGCTTATAAATAATATGCCCTGAACTTTAATTAAAACTCATGGTCACCTTAATATTGCATTTAGATTTTTGCATATCGTGACACTATACAATACTCTTTGATGTTTTATCTAATATTTCTTGTAAATTTACCTCCGCTTATATTTCAGTTATGATTTTATTACATAGCAAAGCCTGATTTTAGTTTTTCTTAGTTTATGTTAATTAGGAAAATATCTATTATTAATCTCATTACAAGTGTTTCTTAAAATTTCATATTTCCTTTCTTAAAATCCAAATCTAAATACAGATGCTAGTTAGCGCTTTAGTATCATCGTATTTAATAGCCGCCGATTTTGTAGCCACTAATTCTTCAATCCTTTTTGTTTTTCTCGATCGTTTTAAAAATGACAAAAGATTTGCTGCAACTTGTACTCGGTTGAGCTTCGATCCAAAAGTGGATTTTGATTTAGAGTAGAATCTGGTAGCGAAGTTTTCTAGTCTAGCCATTTTTTGTGTCAATTTTTAGATATAGATTAGTTTTTTGCACATTCAATTTTGATTTAAACACACCAATTGTTTTTTTCTTTTGTCGGCAGAAAGCTAGTGTTTCAAAATGTGTTACCGTTTTTAACTATTAGTTCCATAAAATAAAATGTAAAAACATGCTTTTTGTAATATAGGAACTGTGAATCATGATTTCTTAAAGTTTTTGCTATTTTATTCCTTTATTGCAACATACATCCATAAATTGGACATAATTGTTTCTAAAACCCATTTTTTAATGTTAGTGCAGTTTACAAAGTAAAATAGAAACTGTTTTGGTACCTAAAATTTAACAGCAAACCACTAACTAGTATTATTTTTTAAAAAGTGGTGCACAGAACATAGAAAACCAAAAATCTCTACACAAGTTAACTTCTCCCTTTTTTCTATACTGAAAAACCTACAAAAAATAACAATTTTTTTCTTTTACTTTGGAAAATTTTAATTAAATTGTGATACATGATTCTGTCAATACGACTTATGTAAAGAATCCAAAAAAATTTTTTTTTTTATAAGATCCTATGGCATTTTTAAATAACACATAACTTGAAGTCTTTAAATGTTGGAATGCCGATCTTTCGCAAAATGATTGTTTATAATATGCTATTTAAAAAGGCTGAATGCGGATGCTGTCCGGTAGGGTTTTTTTTTAATCGCAGTTTAAATATTTTGTAGTGATATTTTGGATGACACAGCGTATTAACTATAATTCTTCAAATTGTACACATGTTCTATAGTTTTGTGGCGAATTAATGTTTTAATAAGGTGTTCAGGTTTACTAGCCAGAAAAGTTTTTGGGTAAGGTTTAAATAATTTTGAAACCAAAATTTTTAGAAAATCTATACATACAAACAGACACGTAAATTTTAACTGAAATCACCCAATAATGGTAAAAAAAGAAGTTGCAAAAGTCTTTTTGATAGATATAAAATAATTTGTTTTAATCAGAATATAAAGAATTTTTAAAATATATATCCCATTGATTTTATAAATAAATGCTTCCTAAAATTTGAACAACCAAATTTGAGATAAAATCAAAATAGATCCATTACAAATTAATTTTAACTATATATTCCTGGCTTATTAAATAAAATTCAACGAGTAGGTAATATTTATACTATCTTTCAAACACAAAACAATATTAGATGCTAAAATGCTAAAATAACAAAAACAAAACCATGCAATATAAACGAAAACACAAAATATTTTATTTATAAGGTATAAATGTAATAGATTTTATATAGGTGAAACTACCAGAACATTAGCCAAACGCTCGACCATACATTAAAACCACAAAATTCCACAAATCCAAAAATTTGTCAACACGCATTTGAGAGCAACCACATAATAAACTGGAATGCTTCTAGGATTTAAACAAAAAAAATGTTCAAAGAACGTAAAATGAAAAGAAAGTGCATATATGTATATATTATATATATATATATATATATATATATATATATATAATATATATATAATATATATATATATTATATATATATATATATATATATATATATATATATATATATATATATATATATATATATATATATATATATATATATATATATATATATATATATATATATATATATATATATATATATATATATATATATATATATATATATATATATAATATATATATATATATATATATATATATATATATATATATATATATATATATATATATATATATATATATATATATATATATATATATATATATATATATATATATATATATATATATATATATATATATATATATATATATAATATATATATATATATATATATATATATATATATATATATATATATATAATATATAATATATATATAGTATATATATATATATATATATTATTAAATAAGATAAATTGTTAGCATAATATCTGGTAATTTCAGAATAAACTTTAGATTTACATATCATTATGTGATATTGAAATATTTTTAATTTCAATGAAATTATTGATTAGGATTGGTAATTTTCACTGAAATTATTTAATTATGATCAGGTAACTATTAATTTGAGTTTAGACACACCAACCTTTTTTGTGTTTTTAAAAATTATAAATATACCACTTAAAACAAACTATGTCATTTATGACGAAACGTCTCATAAATAATAACTAAAAGTTCTTAGAATCTTCTTAATTTTAAATTAGAATTCTTGCGCTAAACTCGCAGTCTCTCTCTCTCTCTCTCTCGAAGCAGAGTAGTGGAAGGTCAAAGCACGCCAGGAAAACCCTGCTCTAAAAGCGGGATCGCGGGGATAGTTTAATTTTTGAAGCCGTTTTTTATCCTTTTAGTCAAATTTTTATGGAAATCGAAAATATACAACCGTAGAATAACATTTTTAGTTTTATAATTTATTTACTAAATTCAAATCGGACAATTACAGTTAATACGCTAACTCGTCCAAAATATCACTGCAAAATATTTAAACTGCGATTTAAGAAAAACTACTCGTCGGACGGAGTGCGCCTTTAGCCTGTTTGTACATATACAGGGTGGGGCATAGGAACCAAGTGTTTTTAGGTTGGATAGTACGCGGCCATTGGCAAAGGGAGGGGCGTACACCATGTTACAATCCGTTTCTAGAATCAAAGCGTTTCCGTCATTTCACTTTCAGTCGCAACCATGGAGCCATGGACGTTAGAACAACGCGTATTCGCTTACGATTGTTTTGTTAGAAGTGGAGAGTCGATGACTGCAGTTCAACGTGAATTTAGTCAAAGATTCAATATCCATCGAAATGACTATGTCCCCGCTCGAGACACGATCTTACGTTGGGTTCATAATCTTCGAACAGAGGACTCGATAATGAAAAAAAAACCACCTAGCCGCCAGCGTACTGTGCGTACTCAAAAGAACGTTGAAAGGGTTAGACAAGCGGTACTGCAGAGCCCACGCCGCTCTGCTCGTCATTCGGCAGCACTTCAAATCCGCAATCGGACTGTAAGACGGATTTAACATGGCGAATTATATTTTCACCCGTACAAAATAGCGGTTGTGCAGAAATTAAATGTAAGAGATTACCTACAAGGCTTAGACTTTGCTCAACAAATGCTTAAACTTTTTGAACAAAATGAAAACCTTTCCTTAGGTATGAGTGATGAAGCCCATTTCCACCTTAATGGCGCCGTCAACAGACAAAATTGTTACTGGGCTGACGAAAATCCGCGAGAAATGCATGCAAAACCACTCTACAGCCCTATGGTATAGTATTTTTTAAGATATAAGAAAATGACTAGACATATCGATTATTTCTGACTGCAATAAAAATCCTTGAAAGTGGTCGTTTATGGCCATGCCAACAGAGGTGAGAATAGTTCAGGTCCGCACTTTACCCTATACGTTTAGATATAACCTGGGGCAAATAGGACATCATGAATACTTATTTATTATTCCAGTCAGGTAGAAGTACGACCCTGTACGGTCGGGTGCGATAATTAGGTCAACCTACCCTAAGAGTACCATAAAATGCTAATTTCGAGGGTTTTTACTGCACTCAGAAGCAGTCGAGACTTTTAGTCATTTTCTTATATCTTGAAAAATACTATAACAGCTTGGTGCGCGGTTACAAAAATTGGACCATATTTTTTGAAGAAAATGGGGTTACCGTTACTGTAACATCTGATCGTTACATTCATATGGTTAAAAACTTTTTTATTCCTGACTTACAAAGAAGAGGTGTGGATATCCAAGATTTGTGGTTTCAGCAAGATGGGGCCACGGCACACACCGCCAGAGCATCTATGGCTGTTCTTTGCCGCCTGTTTCCTAACCATTTCATTACCCGGTTTGGCGCATTTAATGGCCTCCTCGGTCTCCTGACTTATCCATGTGCGGTTTTTTCTTGTGGGGATACCTTAAGTCGCGTGTTAACGAGACCAAGCCAAGTAATAAGTTTTCAACAAGAGGTGACAGTAAGACAAAGCAAATAAAATCCAAGAGATAGAATTCGCGACCAATTTAAAGGGACAAACACGTGATTGTGATCGCGTCCGATTTGGCCATGAGGCGGTAAGTGATCATTTTAAACCTGCGAGTCGTACGACGGTCGTAATCATTGTCTATCCTTGTTTACAGTAATAGCCATGACAAAGGCGCGTCACCTGGTTTGCACAATCTTTACATCGATTGCATTCAAATGGTGAAATTGCAAATGGCCATATGAACATGTGATAAATAATAAACGACGGCATTTGCGACCTGTGTTTGTTGGCTTACTAAAGTGATTTTTGGTTTTTAAAAGATAATTCTTGTGATTTTTAATAATATGGATAGTGCAGATACTGAAAAACGATCTAAAAGTGGTGTATTGTGAAGCAATGTAAAACTCATATGTGTAAATCAAAAAGATTGTTTAGAGTTTTATTTGTTTTTTATTTGTTTTAGGTTTTGGATTAATTATACATACTTAGTCATTAGAAATTTTAGTAATAGGTATTTAAACGAAAGTATTTAGATTTAGATTTTTTTTTGGTTAATTAAATTTTTGCAAAAAATTTTAATGTTTCATTTTTATTTTTTATTCATTAGAATTAAGTGAGTTCACGTTATTAGTTAATAAAAACTTTTTTGTAGTTATTTTAAGTTGCTGTTGCTTATTAAGATGCCAAATAAAACCATTATATTTTATTAGCTTGTGTTTTCTTTATAAAAATATATTTCTAATTTAGTCAATATCACATCATACACTGGTTCAACCACTAAAATTAAATTCTTTTAACATATACTTTAGTTTTTTAATTGTTTTGCAATATGGTCCACAGTCCCTATACCGAAAATCAAAATAGAAAAAAAATCTATACATAATTAGAGCTTTAAAGCAAAGGATCTTTTTGAAGAATACCAAATTTAACTAATATAATAATGTCTATAGACTTGAAAAAGATAATGAAATAAAATTGTTATTACTCCAAGAAAAAAATCTTGATAAAGGGGGCATCAAAAAAATATTTTTATGTTTAATTTTAATAATAGATATCAAGCATAGTGGATACAGGGTGTCCCAAAAGTAATGGAACGCAAGAGCAACAGCAGATTCCTAATTCGAAATATTGCAATTTACGTAAACTTGCCTCATCCGAAAGTTGATAATAACAAAGATACAGGGTTTTTAAACTTTTAATTTTAGTTTTCGTTTTGTCATAATTCTTTAACTAAATGATATAGCGATACAAAATTTTGGATCTGGGGGTTTTCTGAGGCGAGAAATTTAAATTTGTCCATGCTTTTGATGTTGCTACTAGAGGGCGCCAGATACGGCCTACCTCACTTGTTTTAGATGTCATAACTTTTTTTATGCTTGGAATATTGGCCTGTTTATTAAAAAATAAGTTACTATAAATCCCTTTGCATCAAAAATGTATACTTTATTTAAGTCTCTAGGAGCCACTGTTTTCGAGATAAATGCACTTAAAAGGACCTCTCAATTTTCTTATGAATAATGAGTTTTGGCCAATTGTTTTCATACTTTGCATAATGATAGTTCTTAACACGCTGATCAAAAGTCTTCCAGGGCACAAAACCCGAAAACGCTTCCAACGCCCCCAAAATCACCCTCAAAGGTCACTGGGGATTTGGG
Organism: Listronotus oregonensis; assembly: GCA_019359885.1. Classification (NCBI taxonomy): domain Eukaryota; kingdom Metazoa; phylum Arthropoda; class Insecta; order Coleoptera; family Curculionidae; genus Listronotus; species Listronotus oregonensis. The sequence goes on along the minus strand of JAHBCN010005513.1, from coordinate 23,860 downwards.
GACCTTTGAAGGGGTCAGGGGGGTTTTTGAGTTTTGTGTCCGGAAAGACTTTTGATCAGCGTGTAAACTATCCTATGCGTTTAAAAACAATTGGCCAAAAATTCATTTTCAGAAAAAAATGCGGAATCCTTTAAAGTGCGTTTATCTCGAGAACATTGCTCCTAGAACTTAAATAAAGTATACATTGAGGCAATTTATAGTACTTATTTTTTTACTAAACAACTCAATAATGTAATTTCAAAAAGTTATGAAATCTAAAAGAAATGAGGTAGGCCGTACTGGCGCCCTTTGGTGCAACATCGAAAGCATGGACAAATTTAAATTTTTCGCTTTAGAAAACCCCAGATCCAAAATTTTGTATGTCACTTAGTTAAAGAATTATCACGAAAAAACAAAAGCGAAATTAAAAGTTTAACACCCTATCTTTGTTATTACCAATTTTCGTATAAGAGCAAGTTTACGTAAATTACATTTCAGCCTGAAAATCTGCTGTTCTCTGTGTCCCATTACTTTTGGGACACCTGTATACCCTTAATATTTTAGTTTTAAAATACACCTTAAGTTAGTCATATATCAATATTTTTAATTATCAAATGTATAACCAAATTAAAACTTACATTCAAACTTACTCAAAAATATTGAAATGAAGTAAGAAAATTGCAACATTGCAAAATCTGTAACGACTAATAAAAGTCAGTGGTACCGGCAACAATGTTGCGACCAAAAAGATGGCGCAAGGTCAATGGGAGATGTCGGCGTATTCCTTTGATGTTTTGCCTAGTGTCCTCTCTTGTTGAAAACAATTATTACTCTTTGACCAAGCCACGTAAGTGAATTAAAGGAAGCGATTCGTCGCAAAGTTAGCCTAATCAATAGAGATCTACTGGAAAGAGTGGAGGCAAATTTTCGAGAACGACTTCAACAGTGCGTCAATGAAAACGGTCATCACATGCCAGATATTATTTTCCGTATATAAATATCTTAAAATGCTTTGTTATTACCTATATTGTGCTACCAATAATTTTTTTGTGTAAAAACTTACAGTTTTATTATTATTTTAAAAAACACTTTGTTCCTATGCCCTACCCTGTATAACACATATTATAAACAGCCATTTTTCGAAAGATCAGCTATTCAACTTTAAAAGGGTTTAAGTTATGAATTTTTATGAAATGGTCAATTTTAGAGGCTTTTTATACTTTCCTCTGCAAAAAATGCCCCTATAAGGTTTTACAAAAAACAATTTTGTTTGTTTTTTAATCAATTTATATATATATATATATATATATATATATATATATATATATATATATATATATATATATATATATATATATATATATATATAATTGTATTTTTGTAGTCGTAAAACGATCCACACACCCCGCCTCTGAAGTTAAATTTGGCCAGTTTGCTGGCAAGGGCATTTTGGAACTTGATATCGTGAATTTGGACGACGTTCTGGCTTATGAAAAAGAACACAATGTAAAATAATCTTTGGCGTTCACTGTATTTTAAGATAGTATTTAAATTTTAATGGTGTTATTTAATAATATACTTAAAATAAGGTAGTTCTTAATTATTATAAATTATAGTTTAATTACAAATATATTATGGCAAATATAGGATAGAGCAAAATAAAGGGCCATATCAACTTTAATTTTAAATATAATTATTGTTGAATTTTAGTAGTTTTTTTAAATAATTGTGTAGATAGATATTACCGGCATGTGCAATATAAAATTATCTTTTGTAGAATTCTAGGGTATATAATTTAGTATTAACCTGTCATCATTGTGTAAAAGATAATTTATTAAGTATGTTATATGTTACTGTATAATATATAAAAATATGAAATAAACAATAATTGCTGATTTTTATATCTACGAATACCATGGTTTTTTGTAAATACAGAACCCAAATCTGTTTAGGTTCGCCCAGTGGCGATGCAAGTGGAGAAGGGCCAAAAGTGGCACAGGCCACCCCAAAAAAAGGTAAGGAGACCTACATCGAATTTACCGAAAATTCTACGGTATTAACCGCGGTAATAATTGGTTTTCAATGACGGGACTTGATGATAAGTTGACCCTAAGCATATGAATAAAGACGTCATAACCAAAGTTAACTGTACCTGCCTAAATGCAGTGGTAAATACCGATTTTTTTTTGGGTTATAGTAATTTCAACGCCTAAATACAATTCTAGATTATTTTAAAGAAACGCTCTTGTGGAAGAATCGATTTTTTTACATAAGACAAGCCAGCAGTTCATGGGAAAATATTTGGAAAAAAGTTTAGAAAATTAGCGCAAGTTATGCAACTAAAGAAAATATGGTTGAAAAAGAAAAAAAACTCTACCAGTATGGCTTAAAGAACTTTTCACCGAACTGCACTCGGAAGATAATTCGCAAAAATTAGAAAATGAGTTAGAGGTTAGATGTTCTTTACAATGTTTGCTTGCCGAATCAAGAAGATTATCGGACTTCAAGGCTTACTTTTTCGGATTAGGTGCTTTACAACCAAGGGACGAGAACTTCCTAAATATTTCCGATCTGCTAAAGCTGACCTTTAACCTTATTGTTGGAATCTTATATTTAACAATAATTATTTAAGTTAAAATAAACAGTCTTTGTGCGATGTCTAGAAATATACAGATTTATTTGTTACCTTTTTATCGGGTCTGATTTGTAGAACTCAACAAGAATGATTACCTTTGCAGTTGCAGGCAGGGTTGCACAAGGATTTAAATCAATTGATTTTAATCATGATTTAAATCACTTGATTTTTTAAATTTTAAATTATGATTAAAATTTAAAATAAAAATTATAAAAAAAATAATTTGGGTTATGAAGAAAAATCGAAGCAAAAATAAATTACGTTAGTATAGTAAATTAATTTATTACAAGAATACAAGAACACATAGATAGAAGTATTATTGCAGAAAATATTCAAAACAAAAAACAAATTTAATTATAATATTTGTAAAGAAACACTAGTTAGGCAGCTTTTTCAGTACCTAATCGATTGCGTAGTTTAGAGTGCACTAAACCAAATGTTGAGAATATCCTCTCTACTGATGCAGACGAAGCAGCTGCACAGAGCAGTTGTGTAATTATGGGAAGTTCTTTTCCAATAATATCTGCGTTTCGTTGTGATTTCCACCAGTCAATAGGTTTTACGCTTTTCAGGATAGCATCTTGAAATATAATATCGTTAAAAGGCTCTGATTTGGCAAGAAACTTGATGATTAGTGGTAATAAACCACTATCTGGATACAGTTCTTTTGCAGTTTGTAATGCAATATTTTTTTCAGTATATGTCAAACTTTGTGTTTTCGTTGGGTCGATAAGAAATGCCAGCAAATGATACGGGGTTATACACATATATCGATTTTTAAATGTTTGCAGTTGATGTAATGTCAGATTAGTTTCTTCAAAGTAATCTTTTAATATTTTAAATTGCTCTACAACATCTGAAATAGTGGCGTCGGTCTTTTGCAACCTATCTATGGCAATGGAAATTGGCTTAAGAATTTTGAGATAATCTTCAGCACTTCTCTTTAAATGAATGTTTGAAATTATTTCCCTAATAATAATGTCAATCTTTTCTTTGTGTTCTTCACTGATTCTAAAAAGTATGGGCCATGATTCGGTAAATACTTCCAAGCAGTCTGCAAGCGAGTTCCATCGAACATCACTAGGTATGACTAGTTTTTTGCCTCCTTCTTTGGCATATGTTGCAGATGCAAAATGATTGTTCCTAAAGTACTTTACGATTTCCAAATCTTTACATAATAAATTTAGTATATGTGTAGAACCAGCCATATGCTATTACATGGAATTTATCAGATGCCTTTATTTCATTTCGCATTGCAGACATGTTAGCTGCAATATCTGTCACGAAACTACTCACTGTACAATCATACTCGGTTTTTAGTTTGTTTATAAGGGTTGCTGCAATTTCTGTTAGGTAGTCGGATGTATGTGGATGCCCAGTTGTATCTACAGTGTCGAATAGAAAGGAGGAGCCATTTTCTGCAGTAACTGTTGCACATACTATGGGTTCATTATGCACATTAGACCATCCATCGAGTGAAAGACAAACGTTACTTCTAGAAGCATTTGCTTCTTTCTTCGGTATATATTTGATCAAGCAGTCTGCCTGACACATCGTTTCGACTGGGCGGTACATATCCAGGTCGCAGTAGTGCTATAATTTTCGTTTGCTCCAGGCAGATGAAACTGCTATTAGTTGCATAGAGGGCTCTGGCAATCTGCTTATCAATTTCATTTTTGGCAGGCTTACTAGTACGTACAACAAAAGACATCAGAGATCCAGAAGAAGTTGTGCCAGTATTGTGAGTATTACATTCTTTTCTTTTTTTGTTTACTGGGATTGAAGGGGAAACTGAGTGCGACGTACTTGCTTGCTGAAAGTTTTGTTCAGTTTGAATTTGTGACGTATTTATGCTTGAAGTACGTTGTACCTGCAATTAAAAAAAAACAATATGAGGCTTCAATTGTCCGTAGATGATAGATGTATGTAAAGTATCTAAGAAAACACATTGGGTCTGGTGCGCTTTATGTGTCACGGAATTTTATAATTTTTTTAGTTTGGTTTGATAGAGCCCGTCAAATAGAATCGATTTAATTTAAAGCAAAAAATAAAAAATCGTTGAATGAGCCACTTTTTCGAGAAATAAAAGGTGTTGTGTTGTCATAGTTACATACCTTAATAGTTACTTGGATAAAAAATTTAAAAAAAAATATTTTTTTCAGAAAATATTGTTCATCCAAGAATTTTTTGTTGCAAATAGTGTTTAGTGTTAAAAAAAACGTATCAATTCCAAAGCATTTTCAAAAATTGTGAAATTCCGTGACACATAAAGTGCACCAGAAACCAACACATTGATCACATTGTTGTAAAAATAAGTTTTTAAAAATTTCCAAACATGGAAAATTGGAAAAATATTTCAACACCATTTTTAAAAATTAACAAATCATAAAAAGGTACTTACGGTTAAAACTGGTTGTGATTTTGATAACGTTGACGAGAATGACGAGTCACTATAAGTATCGATAGTATCGATGTCTTCATTATTTACATTTTTCCCAGTGCTTTTTCATCCTCTCCACCAATCCTTGCATTTCCAAATTACATTTTTTACATGTAGCTTTCCCCGATTTTTCTTTGAAAAACTGCCAGATAAGGTCTTTCTTTCTACCACTTCTTCGAAACGACATATTCAAAAAACTATATTTTATATTTTACACAATATCAAAATTTTCAGTTAGCCGTAAAAACAATGCTCGCGCGCACAGATCTTAACTAGGAAATGACGCCCGTCCGCGTTCCTCCCTTTTATGTAGACCGGTAAATCTGCGTGTTCTGACAGGAATTTTCAAGAAAGTGCAAGTGCTCTCTCGCGGTAAATATTTGATATAAGAGTTTATAAAAACGAAAAATATTAGGAGGCAAGAGAATGTTTAAGAATAAGGACACGTTACAAACTTCGATTGTTCTATTTAAAATATTATATATATATATATATATATATATATATATATATATATATATATATATATATATATATATATATATATATATATATATATATATATATATATATATATATATATATATATATATATATATATATATATATATATATATATATATATATATATATATATATATATATATATAAAAAAAAAAAACATATGTTAGACTTATATGCCGAATTCGCCCATTCGCCGAAAAAAATACTCAGTTCGCGAAATGATTAAAGCCAAATGATCGATGGCCGAATATAGTTTCTATTTCGGTAGGTGTTTAAACAGATTTACACATTTCGCGAACTGAGCTATCCGGAGTTGTTCAAATGCCGAATAAGATATATTTCGGCGGATTATCATCAGCTCTTCGCTTGAACATAAAAAAAAATACTTTCAATGTTGCTTTTTGGCCGTTTAAGGTAGACCAGAACGCGTGTTTCAAAATAAAAAGCCGCTTTGCTTACCAGAACTAACCATGACCGACTAGGTAGTTATTTACAAAATTTTTATAATTTTTGATATGATAGAAGTTATAAATTTTTTTCCGGGGAATAAGTATATAATTACACTTTTAAAAAAAATATATAACTTTTTACGGCGGGTTTTTACAGGCGTTTTCCTGCGAAAACAAATATTAAAAAATCTTCTCATTATTCAATCAAACAAATTATTTTCAAACTTTCTAAGTAAGAACAAGCTGCTAAGTCATTTGTATGGTCACTCCGGGAAATGACGACACTAAACAACTAAAATCATGGCTTATACCATCAAGAGCAAACACCAGCTCTGGCTAATAGCTGACTTGTCTCCAGATCCTGAACAAGGAAAAACTAAATCAAATGTAATTATGTATAGGACTTGAATATGTATATAATTTGTATATAATAAAGCACTAGTTTGAGTTTGAGTTTGAGTTTGGGTTTTTTTCCAATACGTTGTTAAAATTTTGTTTATAACTTCTGCAAATAATTAAGACAAATTCAAAAGCCCTAAGTTCTAGTCGGTCATGGTTAGTTCTGGTAAGCAAAGCGGCTTTTTATTTTAAAACACGCACAAAATCTGTTTTTGGACGACCAGAACGGGATGTGGCTACTTTTTCCGTCCATCGGCCGTTTTTGGCCTTTGCTCCCAACAAATATATATTTTTTTCATGTTCGAGCGACCAGCTGATGATAATCTGCCGAAATATATCTTATTCGGCATTTGAGCAACTCCGGATAGCTCAGTTTGCGAAATGTGTAAACCAGTTTAAACAGATACCGAAATAGGAACTATGTTCGGCAATGGATCATTTGGCTTTGATCATTTCGCGAACTGAGTATTTATTTCGGCTAATGGGCGAATTCGGCACATGAGTCTAACATATATATATATATATATATATATATATATATATATATATATATATATATATATATATATATATATATATATATATATATATATATATATATATATATATATATATATATATATATATATATATAAATATATATATATATTGTTTTTATAAGCCCTGCTGTTATTTTTTTTTTGCACAGTATAGTATACCGAATAATATCTCCAACCGTGCCGGGGACATCGGGTTGCTGCCACTCACTTCGATCTGAAATTTTTATCTCGAAGTTTTTGTTGAATGAGTATTGGGGAATCATCTGGTATGTTCTCTCGTGCAGGATGTTGCCGCCAACCGGACTTTTTATGTTGTTGTGTCCCAAACTATCGTAGACACCAGTTGGTTTCTGTGCAGCCGGATGTAGATCTCTATCTAGATCATTGCAGAAAACCTTAAAACATTCAAATACCGTACCTGAATTATCGGTAGTAGTGTTGCTAGGTCAAGAATAACATGAGAAGTAGTTTTGTCATAAGAAAAACCGTTAACTTAAAAACGACATAATAAAAATACGTTCACCTGTTTAATTTAGATTAAAGTTTTTAAAAAAATATTCCAAAGGAAATGAGACGCAATCTTGTCATAAGAAAAGCCGTAAACTTTAGAACACCATGATAAAAAAATGTCTACTTGTTGAATTTACATGAAAGTTTTCAAGGATATTTTCTAAAGAAATGATAAAAAAATAAAAGAAAACCATTGGATTATAAATCCATTTTTTTATTTGTCTGAGAATGCAGCATCATTGATATCTAACGATAAGCAATACGTATGCCTAATTAATTTGACGTCGCATTCTGCGGTTAAAGAAACTTTTGCAACCAGAAGTTTTCTCATTGAATTTGGGTACAGCTTAAAGCCCGAATATAAAAATTTATCAAATAAAGCAAAAAATCTACCATTTGCCACAATTTATTTGTGTGAGTCAGGATTTTCAGTTTTTGTAGCGACCAAGACTTAATATCGATCACGCTTAACGAATCGAATATCACACCAGACACCGCCGTGGGTAATTGTATAAAAAAAACGAAAAATAAGGATATTGACATGTTTTTTTTTATTTTGTTCTATTTTACGGTGCATTTACGAATCTTTTTCGAAAAATCGAAAAAAAAACGGTTTTTAAATTTTTATTCTGAAGGTAAAAAAATGGGTATTTTTTAAGTTTTTCGTCAATAAAAAGTATCTATTTCTAGTGATTTGTTTCATATTCTACGTGTAAAGACAAGTAATTTCAAAAACATATTTTTTCAAAAATATCAATTTTTGGAAAAAAAATAATTGAAAAATTGACATTTTGAATTTTTGTTTTTATTATTCTATTTTTGATGAACTTTAGAATAAAAATGTTTGACAACTCAAACAAAATGAATTTGTAAATTTTGCAAATTTTTAAAAAATTATAAAAATTCGAAATATGGATATTTTCATTTTTTTAAATTGTTCTGTTTTTAATAAACATTAATTAAAAAATAGGAGTTTTTAAGAAAAAAAAATTCAAGAAAAAACCAAAAAAAAAAAGGAAATTTTAGGCCATTTAAATTTAATTTACTCTGAAAAAAATCAAATTACTGACTATTTATTCAGTTATATTTTTTAATGCGCCAAAAAGTAGAATTAAAAAAAAACTTTTTATTATTTATGGCCACAAATAGGTAGGGCCGCGATTCTAAATAAATATAAATTTTTTTGTTCACTTTTGTTTTTTTTTTGTGAAAACTATTTAAAATGAATATAATCACGACCTATGCCTTCCACTTATTGCATTTCTTTTTTAAAATATTTTACAGTAGATATTAAAGATTTAAAATATATTTGTTGCACCGCCAAATATTGTTCCTCTGAAAAGTGCACCATGCCTCAAAAAATTTGGGAAATCTTGCTCTAAAACACACAACTAACCACAAAATATGTCACTTGGTCGTGATTATCTTGCATATGACGTCACAAATTCTGACATAAAAAGTACATGGTCAGGCGTAGTCATGATTATGTCAGACATATTTAGCGAGTTAAATTCTCGTTATCTATTCTGTAACACTTACAGAACAGGTTACATTTGCTTCGGCTTAGCTTTTCGCCTGGTAAAGCAGTAATGTCGTGAGTACAATGTACCTAATTAAGGTAAGATAATTAATTAAGAAAAAAAAGATGGGCGCCACGGTATTTCCTTTTATTCGGTTACTTTTAATTAGAATTTAACTTGGTGGGAAACACCGAAATTAACCAAGTTTAGAGATTAAGCTGTTGTTAGTAATTTCACAAAGGTAGGAATTTAAATTCATAAACAGTCAGTTAAAATAAATGGTTTTTATTCATATGCTTAACGAATAACTTATTAAAAAATATAATTTTAATTAATTTAGAAACGAACCTCCCTGACGCATTATTTCTATTAAACTTAACGCAATATTTATTCCTGATGTAATACGCATAATACCGTGTACTTGATCAAGCATCCGTAATATTATAAGCGCAATTAACCCCCTTTTAAATCAACTAAAAAGTTAACTTCCCTATCAGATCGGTTCTTACAATTTTGATAGTTGTTTTACATTATTTACAAACAATATTAGAATAAAAGAGAAACATGTCATCAAATGTAGATTAATTACTTAGCTTTAAAAAAAATTAATAAAATTTCAATTTTAAAATAAATAGGTAAACAAAAAATATGGCGCGCAGATGTTGGTATTCCCCATAAAAAAAGGAAAGGTAAAACCTGTTTTCCTGTTGTTTTCGGACAAAATGGCTGCTGGACGACGTCCTGCTCCTACACTAGTAGTGGTCACGTGAAGAGCCAAACCATACAGGAACGATTGTCGGAACTGGATGAATTTACCAAACGAAAAAATCGTAAAAACCATAAAAACCCTGTTTGAAGAAAAACAGTATTAGGACCCTTAAAATTCGTACTAAAGACCAAACAATTTATAGTGATAATAAACTCAGTATTATACAGATATTTATGGGTATTTTAAGTATGAGTTAACTCACCATAAATGCGGGTTACAGGCTACCAACGGAGGAAGTCAGTGGCTACTCCTACAGAGGAAATGAACATTGCACACTGCTATAAAAAACACCCAAAATTAGCAAGATGACTTGGATAAAACTAGATTTGAAAATTGAAAGAAAATAGCATTTATCACTATATTAGAATTTTAACATACCTGTTTGCAAATCAACCGTTAATAGTCCTGATAAAACATCACCAGTTGACCATAGCACGCCATACCACCAGAAAATATGCAAGTTTTAATGCATCACACGTGAATTTGGCAGAACCGTCATTAGGCAAAAAAAACCGCCTGAGCAGGAATTGAATATAATATTATTATTATGAAGAAAACTATAATAAGAAACAATTTGTATAGGGGGTTTTAAAATTATTGGTTTTGCTCCCCTGTACATTTTACAAAAAAATATGTAAGATAACTTTTTAAAGAGATCAATCTGACAAACCCTCGAGACAAGTTTCAAAAAATTCTTATAAGCGAATCTTGAATTATTAAATTAAATGTAATTGCAAAATTATCAAATTTTCGGTACAGGTAAAACCAAACAGACCAGCCACCAGCAAACAATTTGTTATAAGGCTTTGTCAAATCTGACGTACAATCGAATTCAAGAAATGTTTTTTTTTCGTTTCAGCAATCTCATTAAAAAAATAATTTTATCATAATAGAATTTAATTAAACCAATAGCAGTATCTGAAATATTTTAAATTTATTTTTCCATCAAGCCTATCTGTTCCATTTCAACCATTAAACATGTTGTCAGTAAATTCGAGTCCAAAGCCATCGCAATTAATAATTGTAATTGTTTAACTCAGAAGATCGAAAATAGATTCGAAAAAAGAGAGAACTGAACTCTTAATATTTTACTAGGTGAAATGAAATAAAATACAATAACTTACTAATTATACTAACCTTTTTATTCAAAAATATCAATTTTCGGATTTAAAAAAAAAAAAAAATTAATTGAAAAATTGACATTTTGACTTTTTGTTTTTTTATTCTATTTTTAATGAACTTTAGGAATAAAAAATTTCACAACTCAAAAAAGAAATTAATTTGTAAATTTTTAAAAAATTATAAAAAATCGAAAAATGGATAATTTATTTTTTTTAAATTGTTAAAATGAAATAAAATACAATAACTTTTTTAAAAATAATAAAGAATTACATAAAAACATAAATTAATCAAATGTTTAAACAACCCTGCATTAACAGCTAAACAGTATCCCAACCGATCATAAAATTCATTTCTAACGTTGTTAAGTTGATATTGCGAAATTTTATTACATTTTAACGAAATAGCGTTTTGTAGCTGGTTTAGATTCTCAAATTTTACACTTTTATAAATGACACTTTTTAAGTGATCCCACAGAAAGAAGTCATTCGGTTAAAGATCAGGCGACCTGGCTGGCCAAAGTATCCGGTACCGTGGACCAATAATATTGCCGTTAAAAGCATTTTCAAGGTGTTCTCTAACCATACGGGCATTATGGGCGGGGCAACCATCCATTTGGTACCAGATCATTTGATCTTCCCGAACAACCTCTTTCAAGGCGGGTCCAATTTGATTTTGAAATAAGTCCAAATAGGTTTCTGCTATCAGGTTATAGTCCATAAAAAAGGGTCCAATAATATGGTGTCCGATAATTCGCACGAATACATTTGTTTTTTGGGGATATTGTGTCCGAGTATGAACAAAGCGATGTTCATTTTTGCTCCAACACCGGCAATTCTGAACATTTGTTTCATTGGTGAGGGTGAATTTACCTTTATCGGTAAAACAAATATTTCTTAAAAAATTCCTATCTTTATTTGCTCTTTCCATCATTTTAAAGCAAAATGCCATTCTCCGCTCTTCATCTCCTTCCTGCAGTTATGATGTTTTTCGAATTTAAACGAATAATATTTGAGTTTTTTTAAAGTGCGCAATACCGCTGTATGATGTTTATTTACTTACCCCTTGCTCAAGAACCCTCGTACTAACCGTTTTGGTTTCCTCCACACTCACTAGAATATTAAGATCTCTGTTCTCTCTTTCTTCCGCTCTATTTTCAATATCCTGAGTGAACATTTACAATTATTTATTATGGTACCTTGGGACAATACGCTTAATAGTTGAAATGGACGGAAAAGGCTTGGTGGGGAAATAAATTAAAAACATTTCAGATACTGCTCTAAAATTGTTTCCCGCATAATGCCACTTAATTATGGAAACTTTTTCGTCAATTGAATAATTCACATTTTTTTTTCAAAGACCGACTGTCACTGATTTATTGACACTTTTCCTCATGTCAGGGACAATATTCATTTTTGGTTTTGCCTAAATCGAAAATTTGGTAATTTTGCAATTACATTTAATTGAAAACATTTCAAGATTCTGCTCTATTAAATTTTTGTTTGCCCGCATAATGCCCGAACTTTCAATGATATGATGAACACTTTTCTAAAAGTCAATTAATAATTCTATCATTTTTTTCTTGCAAAGGACCGTTTACTAAGGCAAGAAAATGATTATTAGAACTTCTCCTTTTTAACATAGTACATGGGACAATATTTCATTTCTCGTAGTTCACTGACCTACCTATCGTTAAATAATTAAAATTTTAAGGTGTATCATAAATAGATATGTTACGAAACAGAACTCTTTAAAAGTAAGTTTTTGTTTGATCAATCAAGTTAAGCGACGTCGAGGACGGTTGTACTAAGATGGGTGACCGCTTGGGAACACCGTTTGTCGTTGCCTTTTTGACTTTATTTTAAAAGTAGATTAAATATTTTATTTAAAACGACTTTATTTATTTTTTCATTCTGACTTTGATTTTTTGGTAATATAACAGTTATTTTTTATTTCTCCTGTAATTTCAATAAATACTTACTAAAATAATTGTGTAACTACAAGCGAACCATTGAACAGCATAGTAAAAGTAATTTATCGTTTTTAGAGAATTTAGGTTTTATTATAATTTGTAGGAATAAGTAAAATACATTGACAAACTTTTAGTAAAGAGAACGTATGTAAGAAGAGGCTTTTGTAAACCCTTACAAAATGGGTTACTAAACTCTATCAAAAACAAATGCCGGTTTTGGTTATTGAAATACCAGAAAAGGTACATATTAGGTGCACGGTGTTCTAAAATGAATTACCTTTTAAACATTTTAGCCGTAAGCTTTTAACTTCTGTAAAATACAAAATAATGTTTAGAGGAAAACAGTTATGTCATTTTTATTACATGAGTTTACTAAAATTTACAGGCAACGGCCATACCACGTTGGTCCACCAGTTCTCGATTGATGTATTCAAGCTTGAACATTCGTTCAAGCAAGTCGAGTAAACAAGTATAATAAACCGTTTGAATTTACCAAACAACTTTACGTATGTAATTAACCAGAAATATATTAAAGAAAAACAACTAAGGGAGACTTCTCCACCTTCTCTGATGTCCAAACAGGGAGGGGGTGTAACCCACCCCCATGAAACCACCACCGAAGAAGAATATAAGGATATGTTCTTACTTAAAGCTAGAGGCTTTGCACGCAAATACTTACCAAACTGTCCCAAGGGTTTAGAATTGGCAGAAAAAGCCTATGAAGAGAAGGTAATTGATCACGTAGTTGAAGAACATAGGGAATATCTTAAACAATGGAACAAACATATAGAAGAAAAACAACGAGTTCAAGCAAAACAATGCAAAAAGGCACTAAAACATTAACAGAACTGACACCAGAGAGAGGAGAACAACTCTTCGAGGTACTAACAAAAAGCACAAACAACTGTGAAGAATGCCACGAGTTACTGTTTCCTACAGGAAGTCAAATCCCTGCGACTAGCAAAATTATAAGGCATCTAAAGAAAAACACTCAACCCCACCGGAGCAGATTGAAACAACAAATACAACAACCACACCCACTAAGACAAAGAAAATCGCACTCAAAGGAGCCAGAAGAACCAGACAAGCAACAAACGCAAAACACAGAAAAAGACAAAGAAAACCCGAAAAAGAGGCCTAGAACATACGACAATGGCAACAACGACGATGAAATGGAAACAGAAACAGAAGATTTCAACTTAAACAACTTATTAAGCAGCAGAGAACAAATAACCATACCAACACACAACCGATTCCAACCGCTACAAAACCGACAAAACGAAGAAGATCCCAATACTCACCCCACTACCAGAAGAGCAACTAGGAACCAACCACAGACAGTGACAACAAGACCAACCACACAACTGAATAAAACTAATAAACCTCCTCCCTTCATAATCGAAGGAAAGGCCAATAGTCCAGAAGCTGCAAGAGCATTTAATGATAAGATAAGATCAGTATTAAAGAAAGGATTCCAGCTCAAATACGCCAAAAACTCGATCATAATACATGCCAATGATCACGAGGAACATAAACAACTTAAATTAAAACTGCAGACAACAAAAGAAAATAGATGGTTTACATACGCTACCGCAGAAGAACGTTCTCATGCCTTCATCATAAAATGCTTAGATAATCGCCCGGGCGTAGAAGACGTAAAGATTGCTCTCAGAAACGAACAGAACATAGAAGCAAGAAAAGTATTTGCCATAGAAACAAAGTACAGGCCACTCTACATGATTATAACGGGGCCCGAAGTTACAATAAAGAAATTGCAGCAGATTAGATGCCTGCACAATATTTCAGTGCGTTGGGAAAGGCGAGAAAATATAAAGAAAATCATTCAGTGCAAGAAATGCCAGCAGTGAGGTCACGTCCCAACATACTGTTTCAGAGAAGTCAAGTGCATGCACTGCGGCTTAAAACACAACACAACAAACTGCCCAACCCCTGAAAATACCCGATGTGCAAACTGCAACGGAGAGCATAAAGCGAACACAGATTGCCCAATCTACATGTTCAAAATATCCAAGATAGAAGAAAGAAAAAACCCAATAACAAACAAATATGTGCCAGCTCCATAAGCAACCATGCTGGGCCAAGCTCCAACCCACCAATCCAACCCTCGACAGACCAACCCCAAAGTGTAGAATATGACCGTGCCTTTCCAGACTTCTTGAAGGGAGAAGGCGGACAGAGTACTAGCGGACTTGATGCAAGCGAAATTAATCAGGTTAGTGATCTGAAAGAACTCTTTAACTGTTTTAAGTGTATTAATTTGAAGAAAATAATGAGATTTTTAAAAGAATTTGCTGCAATTTTCAAAACAGCCACCACTAAAGAAGATTAAGGTATAGCTCTTTTAACTTTCATAAATGACCTAGATCGTTGCCTTTTTGGCTTTGTTTTTTTTTTAAGAAGGAAAAGAACAACAAAATGTTTTTTTTATCAAAGTTCTTTTTTTCCATTCTGATTATTATTTTTTGTTAATATTAAATTAAAATCGGAATTATACCCATTTGTAACGACGTTATTTTTTTGTTTATCTTTGATTAGTTTATTCCAAACAGCGGTGACAACAAACTTTTGAAAAAAAAAAGATTGACTGATGAATGAGTTCGATGATTATTAATTTTTTATATTTTTGGTTATGTGAAGTATTCGTTGGTGTGTCAACTTATTGTCAAATCTTTTTTCGAAAAGTTTTAAATAATGCCGAGAATAAGGTATAAAAAATAAAATAAACAATCGCAGTGGATAATTTTAAATATCTTGGCTTTTTTTCAACTGAAAAATGAACAACTCCGAAACGGAATCGCACATTAAATTAAGAATGTAATACAGCGAGCCGCAAATGCAACAAAATTGAGCACAACAACAATAGAAAATATACAAGAAGAATGGGATAAAATCAGAAACAATTGCGCTTTCAGTATGTCTTGCAAGCAGAAGACCGCAAAAACCAAAGTAACAACATATTTGAATAATATAATTCTGGACACAATTTATTCTATGTACGCCAGAAAAGAGTATGTAACATTGGCAACAATACGACAAAACTTCAGGAAAGACATTAAATATTTCGAATTTTCAAAAGTAAGTTTCAGGTAAAAAAAAAATTAATGATAAAAAATATTTGATAGATCGATATTGTGATTTTGATGCACACGCGTAATTTTGCGACTTAAATGGCCGAGTGACGATCGCGTTGTTAAAGTTAGCAATGGACTTACGTGTTAAATTTAACAAAGAGGTAAAAATAAAAACTCTTGGCAACAGGACAAAACTTTTTGAATGTTAACTATTTGTCAAAAAGAATAGTTTGGGATTTTGCGTTAAAAATCAATTAAACATAAAAAATAATTACCTTGCACAGAATAGGTATGAAAAAAGTAGGTTTGGCACTCTAGCAAAGTAATTTTATATATTTTCTTTAAAAACAAGCAGAACAATAAATAGCTCAAATGACTAATACTGCGGAACTTCTTTAAATTTGGTTTTTTAACACAGGTTCTTTAATATAATTCCTGCTTATTACATTTTATTGATAACTTTAAGAAGTATTACACCTAGAGTAGACAAAATATTTGCTTTATTTTCCTAAAATATTTCTATTTTAATTAAATACATATTAGTAAAAATAGTTATTTACAAGAATTTTATTTCGTACTGCTGTTTATTATCCATCTATTTTTTTAAAACAAAATAATTTTATGTTTATTTGTGTATTTATATATGTATAAATTAACAGAAAATGCTTTTTGTTTCTTAGGTTAAGGCATGTCCGAACCTACACCATGCGGTACTAAAACCGTTAAAGACCCGCTGTGGTATATGTCCAATTCGCCCCAATGCCTTGTTCGAAATCCAAGGATGTAGTCCAGGGTGTAAAACTTAATCTAAAAATTTTGCATCTTAATAAAAAGATGTTCTTGATTTTAGAAAGAGCATATATAAATATAATAATTTTTACACCCACGCCGGAGTGAGTTTTTAGTCAAGCATTTATAGGGTTTGGAGTAGCTCAAGAGCGTTTTCAGACTGTTTCCGTGATAAAAAGTGCTATGCACTTTAATAACCATTTTTTATTGTTAAAAATTTTTATCACTAGAAAGCTACTCAGATTATCCATCGCAACCTTCGAGCATAAACTGATAGAGGCAGTCTTGCAACTTAATCGTGCGAATAATGTGCGTAAGAGAGAAACGAGAATAAGAGTAGAACATTTCTCTTTTGCTTTACGTACTGGGTAGTGGCGAAGGTATATACCGTATCAATCACTCCAGAGGTATATACTCCTAAAATTTAAAGAAACATTTTTTTGTCAGTGCTGGGTACAAAGTGTCGGGTACTTTAGATTTTGTCTACTTAGGGTAATCCACTAATTGTTAAAAACGTTTTATGTCAAAGTGTAGATGTCGTAAGTGGTAGAGCCGAAAAATTTTGAAAAAAAAAATTAATAAAAATTTTGCCTGTTTTATTGTAAAAAACGTCTAATTTCATTAAAAGTAAAAATCAAAGCAGTGGCTATTCCATCACTGAATTTATCAATAAAATTTAATAAGCATGAGTTATATTAAAAAACCTGTTAAAAAACCAAATTTAAATAAGTTCTGCATATTGGTCATTTGAGCTTTCTATTGTACCGCTCGTTTTTAAAGAAAATATATAAAATAACTTTGTTAGAGTGCCAAACCTATTTTTTTATATTCAGTGGAAGGTACCTTTTATTTTAATATATATTTAAATGATTTTAGAGCAAAATTTCAAACTTAATTATCTATTGTCATTCAGTTGCCTTGAAATGTGCTACGTTGTCAAGTTTTTTTCACTCTTTGTTAAATTTAACCCATTTATTACCGGCAATTTTATGAGCCAATTTATTACCGGAAATTTTATACGCCAATTTATTACAGGCAAATTGTAACGCCCCACTTGGGCAAAAAAAATTATCTAATAAACATTAAAATAAGTACTCGGCTAGCTCAGAAATAAAAATAAAAATAATCATAGGGCTAAAGAATATGGTTACAATAAATACTTACAGTCGCACGAGGCTCTACACAAAGGCAAGTGCATTCTTGAAGGGGGTATTGCTCAATAAAAGTCAAATATAAATATATAGTTAATGCTTTATTACAAAAATAATAAAATAATTGTAACAAATTCCTACCAAATTGGTGGATGCGCCTTTTAAACCAAAATTTAATGAGATTTTAAATTTCTGAAAAATATATAACAATGTTAAACTAAATTTGACTTATATACAAATTTAATGTTACTAAACCCAAAAGCAGAACAATTAATAAACTGTCAACAGTTAAATCCTATACATAACAAAGACCGTAAGCTTATACCTTTTACAGAAAACCTTCTAGTATGTAACCCACATATACGTAAGGCCATAAGTTGCATTTAAAACTTTTTCATAGGCACTTACAAATTAAAAAAATAATAAAATGAAGCAGAATGACGTTATGGACGTTACAGCAAAATATCTGAGAGCACTAAGGATTAAACAAAAAAATATATCCGGTCAAGGGTTAAACAAAACAAATGTCAGTAATTCTATCTAATTAATCAATTATCAAATTCAATATTTATAATTAAACCGTATAAGATTATTACCACATGATTAGCAATAAATCTTATACCTCCTACCACAGATTGATATACAACACTCGTACTGTGTATATGATTACAACTCACAAGTACCAACTGTTCCTACCAATTTGTTTCCCAATAGAATAGTGTTAAAAGTAAGTGACTATATACCCCTAAGGTATACCATAATAATAAATGTTCTTTCGATAACCTTAAAGCTTTAAAAGTGCACATGTGTATACTTATGTCCAAATTCAGTCTTAGATTTTAGTGAAGGTACCGAGAAAATAAAGTGTTAATGACTTTAACTCAGACAGAGAAGGTATTAAGTAACATCAAGCTATTCAAATGATTAGCAAGTGTTTCCAATAAAAATTTCAGTCAAATCTAAGGCTAGACTATCGATATGACATTCTCTAAGTCAAAGTAATATCATTAATCTACAAAAATTTCTTAAACCTAAGACTTATCTGTGCTTTTCCGGTTATTATGGAAGCAAGTGGTTGTGACTTATAAAAGGTAGTCTAGCTGTCAGTCATCAGCAACTAATGTCGGCAACTGGGTTTGTCACTTGAATCTCGAACATAAGGCATGGGATTAAATCCATTAACTTGAACTGGAACTAGGCATAAGCTGCATTGGCTGAACACAAAATCATGTCGAAGAACCTACAAGTGGTAAACCAGATAGAAAAGAAAAGACAATGAAAAGAAGAAGAAGAACCCTTTTCCACAAACTTAACGAGCCACTATCGCCCCTTATAAGACATTAACGAAGAAAAAGGGTTCCATACAAGTTTTCCACGTGGTATAATCTTTCTTTAAGAAGACATAAATTTTCCCAAAAATATACGGATAACGTGACATTTCACTCCGAAACAACACCACAATTAGCACAACAAATGGAAATTTACTTAGGCATTTGTTCAACAATCCCCAAAACAAGGGTTGAAAATTAACTTTTAGAACATTGCCTTCACGTGTGCTGTCTCCTTGGTGGTCAGCAGGAGAGAGAAAGCTTCCCCAAAACTTATTTTACACCAACAGCGTTTTCTGTCAAGGACGACCTTGGCAGTACCAAACCCTTCTTGCTACAATTCGACCAACTCACACACAATCCATCACTGGCTCGCTGGCTGGCCTTTTGCCATCATTCCTAGGGGTTGGCTCTAAGCCACTAGGAACTACCCAGATATTACTAACAAACAACGCACGTTCAGCCCCGCAAAATATAATCCCGAAATCCAGATATAACCGGTTTCTGTCAGAACTTTCTAAAAAGAAAGATTTAGGAATCACTCTTGATTTCGAGACCGCCTCTCTCACGGTACCAAGCGGCGTTGCTACTACGACATCTTGCCAGTCATTTTGTTTCTCAAAAAGAAAAAGAAGAAAAGAAAACAACTTCACCTCCAAGTCCTGACTTATTTTAAAACGTCAAAATTTTAAACTTCAAAACTACAAAAACAAAGGACTTCCGTTTCGACTTTCATCAAGTGAATACGCGTTTGGAAGCTGTTTTGCTTTTTCGTTGGAATCGACCGCAGTGGCGCGGAAAAAACAAGTGATTTTGCTCGTGAAAATCGAAGGGGAACTCGCCGCCAATTAATATGGGGTCTTTCTTCTGGGGCTAAGCGCAGTGAGTGATGATTCCTATCTGTTTCTTTCTGGGAGCCCTACGCACGAGGGATTTTCCTAATGGCGGAAGATGGTTGCGCGCTCAGCAGGAAGGGGCAGTACTGACAGAAAACGGTTATGCGCAATACCTGTAGCAGCTCTGGTTTGACTACCGTTAATTGTGCATTTTTCATCGATTATGTTAAGAATTAGTCGGAATTTCTGGGGGCTACATATTCGATTATCCAGATTTTCCATAGACAAAGCCGGAAGGCTTATGTTGCGACATCGCAGCATATGACTGGAAGGGGAGTGTCATTATACGGCGCTGGAATTAAAAAGATTGGCAGCCAAAAGCCATAACATGATGATAGAATAGAATAGAATACAAAAACAAAACAAAGAGTTATGAATATGCATAATTCCAAAGAAAACAATGTAAAATACTCCACACGGTTACAAAAACAACCACAAACAGGTCAACGCCCCCAAAATAAGGAAAGGTCAATAAACAACAAACAAAAAAACATTCCGCAGACAATAGCTAGTTATAAACAACATTTCAAACTATAGCCCTGCTTTCCGCATTTAAGGTATTTATGAAAAAAAGGGATTTTAAATCGAAAATTGTTATAGTTCAATTTTTGAACTGTAACACATTGTTAAGTTCATTTCTAACTTTAACAACGCGATCGTTTATTTTTAAAAAAGGGGTTTCAAAAAAATTCAAAACTTTAAATGCATTTGTCTTAGAAAAAAAAAACCCTCTTGTTTATTATTTAGCAAGGAAAAATAAAGTTTATGTAGTTGATTTAATCTTTTTTTTTTATGTGAAAATAACAGGACAATTTTTACTTTAAAACTTATAACTCAGGAATGGAAAAAGATTTTAAAATTACAAAAATTCCATTTCAAATACGCATACTTTTTTGGGGAAAAAAAGAAAATCTATATTTTACTAAGAACTTACTAAAACACTTTAAAAAACCAATGGTCGGGAGGGTGATATTTTTTGGCACACTAAAATTGCTACTAGAGGTTTCATATTTTTTGGCCTCAGAAGAAAATGGCTTAAGTCCAGTTTATTCAAAAAATAGTTTTTTCTGACATCTGGTTAAGTCAAACGTAACTCATCGCTAAAAAAACGTATCAAAATAATTAAATGCATACAGAGGGCATAACAAAAAAAAATTTAAAAAAAATGGCAAAGTCCATGTTTTCTCAGATTAAAAAAAAAAAGTCTCAAGTCACCGTAAGACCAAAAAAAAAAAAAAAAAGCAAATTAAGAAATTTTAAGACAAAATTATTATAAAAACGATATTTCCTTGACCAAAAAACTAACAGACAAAGTATCAAAATGAAACAGTCATTTTCAAAAGATGCCGATGATATTGCACTTCTATTTTTAAATTTTTAAAATATTATTATGCTTTATGTTGTTCAAACCAAATTTGTTTAACAAATTATCTGCGGGGGTTTCCCCTGTTATGCCGGCCTTGGGAGCATATCTGAACATAAAAGTATCTTGTTAAGACCTATGTCGAAGATATTGTTCCGTGACCCCCGTATAAAAAGGGGGATCCTGGTTTTCCCCCTTTTTTTATTGCAAATCAGGTTCACAAATTTTTTTTATGGTAACAAAATTCAAGCTAACGTAATTAGGGACAACTGTTTAACCTTTAACTATCTGTCAACTTCTGTTCTCTTCGAAAGTCAAAAATAAACGGGAAAAACCCCCGGGGATTTGGGGGGGAAAAAAATTTTTTTACTACGGGGATGAAAAAAGTGTAAAATGGAAGTTTTGATCGTCTCGATCGATCTTCGCGATCTTGATAGCGCCCCCGCCGTTCCAGATGTACAACTTTCATCTTCGCCCTGGGTTTCCTTCTGAATTCGGAACCCCAGATCATTAAGTCGGGTCACTACTTTATATGGTCCTTCCCATGACTTCTGCTTTTTGGTGAAGGGGCCCCCTTGGGGTTTTTTTTGGATTGTATAGCCAAATTTTTACCGACCTGGAATCCCTGATGATTAGCTTCACTTCCTTTCTGTAGCTTATTACGAACTCCTTCGTGTATTTCTTGCAACTTTTTTCTGAGCTGACTTACATAATCTTCTGCTGGGGTTTTTTTATTGGTAGAAGGTCGTCCAGAAGTAAGTCAACTGGAAGGCAAAATTTCCCCTTTTAAAAATGACTTTTGCAGGTGACGTTCCAGTTTTTTTCGTGTACTGCGGAGCATTAGGCCAGTAAAAATGGCTGTATACCCTTTCTCAGTTACTTTGTTGGTCATTTATTTTTTAAACTTTAGGTAATTATCAAAAGTTTTTTAACTCTGACCATTCCATCTGATGGGGTAAAGGGGGGTAGTTCTGGTTTTTTGGATTCCCAGAAGATTACAGAGGTTCTTGAATAGATTAGATTTAAGTTTCTATTGATCAGTATGTATTTTTTTTTTTGGTACGCCAAAAACGGGGGATCCATGGTTGAAATAGTACGTCGGCAACAGTGGTAGCTTCTTTTATTTGGTATTGCGTAGGCTTCCCCATTTGCAAAAATCCATCGCAAAAATTTTTTTTTCCCTTTTTTTTTTGGGCAGATTTCTTGCAAAAGGGGGGGAAATTTCCTTTTTTGTATAGTGGAATATTTTTTTAAATTTTCGACTATTTTTTTTTCACCTTTTTTTGAGTTTTTCACATCTTGCTTGGATAATGGCTTCTAATTTTTGGGGGGAAAAAAAATCCTTTTTTAAAGATACCCCCCAAATTTGGGGGTTTTTTGTTCCCGGGAGTCCCATTATTAGTTCGCAGTATTCGTTGTGAAGGTCAAGTTCAAACTTTTTTGTTCCATTATGCCAAGGTTAAGGGGGAAATTTTTGTCCATTATTTGCAACAAACACTATACAAGTTGTTTTCCCCGGTTTTTTTTTTTCTGTATGCCCTTTTAATTTTGGGGGGATTTCTCCATTGGCAGTTTCTAAAATTTTAAATTTTTTTCCGGGGGAATATTTTTCAATGGGCCAGAAAATTCCCCTTTTTTTGGGATGTGTGGAATCAATCTAGTACCACTAAAATTTTCCCCCCGCATACATTTCCAGGTATTAAAGCTTACCCCCGTTTTGCAGCCGGGATACTCTTTTTTATTGTTGTTGAAGGGGGGTTGGGGGGGACCCCCGCCAGCCGCCCCCTTTTAAAAAAGGCTACTTGGAGTCTTTTTAACTACTGGCAGGGGAATTTTAAAAAAGGTACAATTTCTTTTTGGGGGTGCCCCCTTTTTTACACCTTTTCCCAAAAATTTGGGTGTTATTTCTTCTTTTTTAAATGTCATAGTGGGTTTTTTTTGTTTGTTAATTTGGGGAAAAATTTCTTGCAACTCCTTTATGACTCTTGCAAAAAACATTATCTGAATTGCCATCTTCTGGAACAAAGTTCATCCTTTTTCACTCTTTTTTGACTCCTGGATGTTTGTTTTGTTGGGCCCCAAAATTTAAAAGGGATAAGCAAGAGTTTAGATATTTTCTTAAGCCCGGCCAATCTTTAAAAAACCCGGTTCATATCCGGGGGAAAAGGGGCCTTTAAAAAAATTACCCCTTTTTCCAGTTCCCCTTTTTTTAAATTTTATCTGGGGGCTTGGGGGTGGGATTAATTTTGCCGTACGATATCCCGCCCTTCCCTACTCCTGAAGGCTTTTTTTTTATCTTTTTCATCCTTGTAGCTGCGCCTAATAAAAATTCCTAATAAGTGGCCTTCTTCTTCTTTTTTTGTCTTCTTCCTGGGGGCCCTTTTTTCACTACCAGGGAAAAATTTG
>JAHBCN010005512.1:0-55122 GCA_019359885.1 Listronotus oregonensis | reverse complement strand
ATATATTATATATATATATATATATATATATATATATATATATATATATATATATATATATATATATATATATATATATATATATATATTTTCCAGTCACTGAAATAAAAAAATAACGGGTTAAAAGGAAAAAATTTTGGTCTGGTTAAAAAGGGGAAATCCAACTTTTTGGAATGCTACTCAGGCTATGTATGATGAAAAAAATTTTATAGAAAAAAGGGTTTTTATCAAAAGAAAACTATGAATGGGATAATTATGAAAACGAGATTAAAAAAAAAAATTAGTTAAGTTTTATTTACCAGGGGCCTACCATATTTGAATGGGAAAAAAAGCGGGAAAAAAGTACACAAACATAATATTAGATTCTCGTAGATTAGAAAAAAAAATTAAAAAGGCGGGGGAAAATTTTTAAAAATTATGTTTAAAATTTTTTTATCCTATAATATGCCCCTTATTTAGGATATTGTTACGATATGACAAATATAAATAGTTATGTGGTTGCATCCTTTAAAGAATTTTCTATGATTATTTTCGTATTTTATAAGACGTAGTAAAAAATAATCTACTTAATGATTCTAAATTATATGGAAACGATGGACAACTGTAGTTTTTATATAATAGAGAGACAGATTAAGATCGGACGGGAGTTGTGCCCCAAAAAGTGAATAAATTATTATTAAGCTTAACGGGGCATTTGAATAGTCGAATCCATTTTTGGAAAATGTTAATCATAACTTTGGGGTTGTAATGGGTGGTCAGTGGATATACGGTAATTTTGAAATAATTTCAGTGTTGGAAAATCCTAAAGGGACGTGACCCGATTGCAATTAATTTTGAGTTTCGGAATTTCTAGAATATTTTATTTTGTTATTTGAGATACCCATTTTGATTTAACAGGTTTTGGGACAGTAAGAAGATCGTATTCCTTAAATTTTGGATAGTGTTCCAGAAATTCTGTTTTAAAAACCCAGACAGATATGGGGAATTTTAACTTTATTTTTTAAACCGTGACCCTAAACAAACAGTATAAAAGAAATTTTTTGGTTTTTAAAATTTGAAAGTTTTTTTTTCCCGTAATTTGTAAAAAAATTTTTTAAATTTGACTTTAAAAAATTTATTTTAAAAAACCGTAAAAATTTAATTTTTTCTTAAATTTAGAACCCAAAAATTTAAAAAATTTCATTTTTAAAAAATTTTTTTAAAAAATTTAAGAAAAATTAATTTTTTAAATTAAAAATTTTTTAAAATTAAAGCCCTAAAAACTAACAAAATTTTCTAAAAGGGAAAAAAAATTTTTTTAAAAAAATTAAAGGGCCAAAAAATTTTCTTTAAAAAAAAAGGTTTTTAAAAATAAAAAAAGGGAAAACCAAAATTTTTATTAAAAAAGACAAAAAAAAAATTAAGGGCTAAAAAAGGAAAAAGAAAAAAAAAGTTAAAAAAATTAAAAAACAAAAAAAACATGCACAAAAAAAATTTTAAAAAACCCCAATTTGCAAAAAAAAACAAAAATTTGGGGAAAGAAGGGGAAATTTAGAAAAAGGTGAATATGAAAAAATACAAAAAAAAACTAATTTTAAACAAATAAAAAAAAATATTTTTAAAATTGAGCTTAAAAATTTTTTAAATTTTTTCCCTTTGGTTGGGGGAAAGTTTTTCTTAAATTAATAAAAAAATATTTAAAATTTTTTTAACCAAAAAAATTTCCTTTAGGAAAAAAAAAGCCCACTGTTTAAAAAAAATTTTTGTTTTTTTTTTTCCCAAAAAAGAAATAAATTTGTGGGAAATATAGTTTAGCTAATTTTAAATAATTTTAAAAATTTAATTTGGGATTAACACTTTAAATAAGACGCAAAATTGTTTATTGCTAAAGTGCCAAGGTGTTTAGATTCATTTTACTCGGGGAAATAATCAATTATTGCAATTTTCTCCTAATGAAAGTAACGGTTATTAATTCTCAACATAACCCTTTTAAATTTAAAGGTAAAACAAAAAAATTAAAACAAATTATTCTTTATTTTTTAATTAAATATTGTTAACTTTAGGGAAAAATTATTAATTAAACCACATAATTATTAACTAGGTAAGGAATTATCGTCAATAATTATCATGAAATAAATCATTGCAGCCTACATAGCAGACCTTAAAAGATGCTGATATTATTTTAGAAATCGTTAGGAAAAAAATCACTTTTCAAGTAATGGAGAGTTTTATGCCACCTATTTTGCATGGTATAAGACTTAGGTAAACATCACTTTGATGAATTAGTTGGATGAGGTTATTTAACGACAAGGCAACTGAAAACATTCTTTTTAAATACGATAATTACCAATAATCGCCATATAGGTCAAAATTACCTAACTATAACATTTGCTAAAATAAAAGAGTACATTAATAAAGATAAGGTTTTAAAACTTTAGCTGAGACTAAGATTTTGAATAAAAGCAATGCCGTCCAGTCACTGAAGGTAAAAATAGGGCATTATCTTTAAAATTCCTTTAACCAAATCTTTTTTTTAAATATTTGGAGTTAGAGACATCTCACCCTTCCCTTCAAAATATTTGTATTGAAAAACTAAAAAACTTTACACTTAACCATCTTAAAACCCCTGTTTTTTTTAAAAATATGTTAAAAATTTTGCATCATACATACCGAGAGATTAAAATGCTTGGATTTCTTTTTTAAAAACCAGACAATATTTTTTCCTTTTAACCGTTGACTTTGAATTTTTCCAATTTCCCCCCCCCAACTCTATTTAAAAAAAACTATTTCCATTTTTGGGGGAATTGCTTCTCCTACAACATTGGCATTTGGGGATTGCAAAAAAGAGCCCTACTTTCACATAAAAGCTCTCTTTGTTAAAAACGAAAGCTAAAAGGGGATCCCCCCTCTTTTTTATTTGAAAGTTTTTTTGCCATTTAACCTTTTTTTCCTTGAGTTCTAAACAGAACAGCACGAAAAGCCACTGTCATACTTCCTTTCACACCAATTGGAAATTTTTTTAGTAGGTCCGATTCATTGGGTTGCAAATGCCACGGGAAAAAAGAAGATATTAAAAAAAGGGAAAAAAATGCGAAATTTTTTTTTTAAATAAAGATTTGAAAAATTTTTAAAAAAAGGTACAAAGTCCCCAAAAAAACGTATTAATATTTTTTTTGAAATTTAAAAATTTTTAAAAATTTTATTATTTTTAAAAAATCTTCTCGGTACTGCTGGGGGAAACCCCCCTTTGGGGTCCTGGTCCCAGGTTATAGATTCTTTACGTACACAGACTCGACTGACCTTTATAAAGTTGCAGATCGAAAAGTTTAAAAACAAATATGGCGATATTTTTTCTAATTAGATACAATGATATTATTTAAAAAATTTTTTTTTTTATATATTTTAACAATCACTGTTTCTGTGTACTTTATTTAAGGAAGTAAAAATTTATATTATAATAATATTATTGGTGATAAAAATTGCGATTCGAATAAAAGGTAGTTAGCAATAATATTAATAATAATCATTATTTTTGGATCCTATTTATGCTGTATATTAAATATGATTTATTTCTATTTCTCTATCTCTGCACTGTTACAAGCAAAAACTCAATTTTTTTACAAGACCAACTTAATTAAATTAAAGTTTTTTACATCCCATTAAATATTTTGTCTACAAAAGAAGCCGCGTAAATTTGAAACAATATGTTAGTTTGTATTTAATAGGCGCTCTGGGTTCCTTGCCAGCAGGACACCATTGAGCTAATTTCGGACACAGCGGGACGCTTTTCCTTTGGCCCGCCTCTGTTGTTAAATGTGGGGTCGGTATAATCACACATTTGTCATGTTTACACTAAAGACGTTTGGATATTTAAGACTCAACATGATTAAATTTAATTAATAACTTTTAAGAAACGAATATGGACGATATTCCCATGAAAAAAAGTTTTGTTTTAAGAACTAGTTTATTTTTTTAAGACCTGCGGTAAAATTGTAATATAACAAGGAATAAAATATAAAAGTTAATCTAGATGTATTTAGAGAGTAATTTTGTTTTTACTTTAGTTTTATGATTGAAGAAATTAATTAGTAATTAATAAATGCTGCCCCTTTTAATAATATTAGAATTACATTTGTTTTAGTTCTTTAAGTAACTTTGGCGTATTTGATTTTATTTTATTTTTACTTTTTAGTTTTTGTAAACTACCAAAAAATATTTTTTCAATACCTACCAGGTGGTACCGCCTTCGTACTGATTCCAAGGTATAAATACTGTGCGTTAAAAGAACAAAAGTGGTCATTAAATTAGTTTTAATTTTTTTGAAAATACCTCAGCGTTAAGCAAATATTTTTTGGCTTTTATCTTTTTAATTACCAAAAAACATGCTAATTTAATCAACCTCCTGGCTAATAAAATAACGGAGTTAGCAGTAGTGTCGACTTATTGAAAGTCCCCTGTATAGGCAATTTAGTTTTCTTATCCCCTGTTCAATTTATTTTTATCTTTCTGCTAAATTTTTGTTTATAAGCTATTTTCTCCTAATAATTTCTTTTTTTTAATTTTAATAATACGATTTAAATAGGCTTACACATAATTAGTTTTTAGTTATATAATTGTTTTTAATAGTATTTTAGTAAATTTATTTCTTTTATTTCTATTTCTCCCTTTTTTGTTTCGCGTCTTTTGTACTTTGGCTCATTAGGTTTACTGAAAGCAATGTCGGTTTTTTTTTTTTTTTTTTTTTTTTTTTTTTAAAAATTAAATATATATATATATATATATATATATATATATATATATATATATATATATATATAAATTTTTATATATATATATATATATATATATATATATATATATATATAAAATATATTTTAAAAACCCTGTGGTCAGTAGTTTCATTGTCACCCGGTACATATATGGTAAATATTTTTTTAAACTGAGAGCAGCTTTTGACTCTTTAAGTAAAAGACTTATTAAATTTTTATTCCTTTAAATTTAAATAAAGTCCCGAAGAAAATTGTTTACCAAAATAAGCTCGTATGTTATTTAAGTTATCGTTAAAGAGTGGGTATTTTCAAACTCGTAGGTAAAATTACCTAAATTTGACATGATGACAAAATAAGATCTATTTTTGGCCTTACCTTTAAACGTCTCCAAGAATATTTTCACCCTGAATAACTTTTCATTAATATTCATATAGACCTTAATTTCATATATAAATTGTTTCGCTAAAGCAATGATAAACCAATACATTTTCAAAGTTCGGCTTGATAAGGTAAGTACTTTAAAGATCCTTTAATATTTCTTTTTGTAATAACTTTAGCCTATTTATTTTTAGAAATGAAGTTTCTTATATATTTGTGCTTGGTGAACTTATTTTATATTATAAATGCTTCTGCTGACGATACACCTGAAGGAAGAAAGCTTTGTGGGCACGTACTGGAAAAGACTTTAGATAAATTATGCAAAAAAATATTTAGCTCCCCGTCTAAAAAATTTGGTAAGATTTCATTAAATGTAAAAAACAGTTAAATAATGGGTTGTCACGTGTTATAGGAATTTTGTTTTATATTATTTAATCGGTAGATATACCATTTTATATATAAATATATTATGCCGTGATGATGGAAACATTTGAATTGACATTTACACTTTGCTTAAAACATTATTGCTATTACGAAGTAAAAACTTTACGAATGGGTTAAATTAATTAATAAATAAATAGAACTATTGGAAAATTTTACAAATTTTTTAGCATGTTTTATAATTTAAATAACTTATTTTTCATTTTATATCCTAAACGTCGAAATCATCGCCCTTTTAATTAAGGTTAATTTTGTGCTTATGATAAAGATGATTTGCAATTCTAAATAATGAAATTAAAATTTGTTGTACTTAATTCTTTGCAATTTTAAGACAATTAAAAAAAATCACTATTTAACGTCGAAAACAAAATACACACTATACAAAAAAGATCCAGCTTTACTAAGTTATTTTATCAGCAATATTTGCTAACATTTATAACACAGTAGAAGAGAGATAAAAACTAACAAATCTGGTATTTTTAAAGATACCGGTGAAACAATTAGTTAACGCAGGATTTTATAAACATTTGTTTGTCATTTTAATTAAATAAAGCCTTCTGGTCCTTTGACAAAAATATTGTTCAAAACTTGTGCACAAGTTCTTTTCCACTCCTAATGTTTGAAGTTGAAATTGTTTTCACCTCTAAAGGAAAAGCCGAACTATTTGCCAAGCAATTTGCTGCCAATTCTACCCTTAATCCTCCTATTAATCATTCTCTTCCAGCAGTTGCCCCTGTTTCTCATAAAATGTTCATTTTTAAAGTCAAACAAGACGGCTCCCAGGGAAGAAGAAGAAGAAAAAAGCCAAACAGATTAAGCGTATCCTTTCTTCTCTTAATACTAAAAAATCATCTGGACTGAATGGCCGACCAACAATCGTCCTAAAAAAATGTGCTTCCGAGCTTGCACCTGCCGTAACTAACCTCTTTCGAATCTCTTACGACACGGGCATTTTTCCTGAGAGCTAAAAAGCTGCCCGTGTGCAACCTGTAACCAAGAAAGCATGCACAACTCTCCCTTCTAACTATAGACCTATATCTCTTCTTCTGGATGTTTGCAAATTAATGGAAAAATTCATTCAATCCCAAATCTTAAAGTACATGGAAAACCACAAGAGCTTACATGACGAACAGTATGGATTCCGTCACAGAAGATTCACAGTTGATCTTTTTTTCTTTGTTTCACACAACTGAAACAAGTCCCTTATGTTTCTTGGTGAATTAATTAATGCTGGGCTGCCCCAGGGCTCAGTACTGGCACCCACTCTCTTTCTTCGACGATCTCCACTCTTCCACAATCAATCCCATTCATAGTTTTGCTGACAATAGTACCCTCCACTCTAATATTCAATTTCTCAAGTCAATAAGCCTGATTTGGAAACCAGGCGTAGGTCAATGCGTTCAAAATCTTGTTTAGTTTAATGCCTTGAAAACACAGTCATGTTCGCTGTCGCGAAAAATATCTGCCAATGCTCATCGGATATATTAAATCTATTATTTGTAGCATAAGAAAATTAAAAAACCTGGTTCAAAAAAGTATTCGTACACTAAACCACATTTGCCATTTAAAAACAAAAACCGTAAATAAAAAGGTTTTTAATATTTTGTGGGGTAACATTTAGCATCAATGACAGCTTGCAGTCGACGAGGCATAGAGTTAACTAAATTTGTAGTAACCTCAGCAGACATTTTTTGCCATTCTTCCCTTAGAATATTTTGCAGTTGATTTTTATTTTGAATTTCGTGTTTCCTCATCGGCTGCTCTAGATGCTCCCACAAATTCTCAATTGGATTGAGATCTGGTGATTGCGGAGGTGTTTTTAATTGGTGAGCTACATGATAAAGCAACCATTCTCTCACTAACTTATATGAATGCTTGGGGCCATTATCATGCTGGAAAGAAATATCTCCAGCTAGTCCAAGATTGGTAGCGCTTTCTTCCAAATTTTGAGCCAAAACATTTCTGTACATAAACCTATCCATGACACCTTCAATAAAATGGAGATTTCCCACTCCGCTTGCGGCCATACAACCCCATACCAGAACGTTGCCACCACCATGTTTGACAGTTGGACGCATTTTTGCTGGTTTATTCGTTCTCCTGTTTTTCGCCACACAAAATTTGCACCATCTGACAGAAACAGATTGTATTTGCTTTCATCAGAGAAAATAACTTTGTGCCAGAAATCCATGGGCTTATTAATATGAGATTTTGCAAATTCCATCCTAAGTTTTCTGTTTTTCTTATTATTCCAAGGCTTTTTTACTGGCTTTCTGCCATGGAATCCTGCTTTTCTAAGATGGACCTTAATAGTTTCAGGATGAACGCGTTGGCTGGTACGTGATTCCAACTCCACGCCTAAATAAGGGGTACTAATGTGAGCATTTTTTTTAAGTTGTCGATAAATAATATTTCCATCGCGTTTTGTTATTTTGGGAGGACGTCCTGAACGGGTTGTATTTTGCACTGAATGATACGTTTTATATTTGTTCACCATATATTGTACTGAAGTGGCTGGTTCCCCACAACTTTTGCTATTTTTCTAATAGATTTCCCTTGATTATAATGACGAATTATAAGATTTTTTATCTCCAAATTCATTTCCTGTCCTTTCCTTCCCATTGTCTTCTTTTTTTAATTTTTCTTCCTAGCGCACTTTTATCCGACTAATTGATGGCAATTTCAATAAATGCTTTTGTTAGAATACAACAACTGAGTAAAGATAAAAATAAATTAAATGTATACGAATACTTTTTTGTTATCAGGAATTTTCATTTTTTACTGGCATATTTTAAATATCTTATAATAGCACGGTATGTACTACCGGCTTATTGGAATTTGTAGACGATAATTCGAAGATGTCTTTACATGCAAAACAATTTCAAAATATATGTCACTTAAATTTAAAATTATGACAAGCCAAGGAGAAGATTGGTTGTACGTATACTTTTTTGACCGACTGTATATCCTGTGTATTTTTACTCTTAAAATTAGAAAAAATACGGAAGAAAATTATTTAAATTAAAACAAAGAAGATATGACATAAAATTAACATTTGTTTAATAGGACACCTTAGGAAAATTTAGTATTCACTTGAAGTAGCAACAAAAATAATTAATTTAACATAGGCAAAGTCTAGCACCAATTACTACTTTTGATAAATATTAGTAAAATATAAGGAACACCACAAACATGGTCCTGCTAACACCACGTTTTATAACTCTGTAAATTAATTATTTAGTTGAATATAGGAAGTTAAAATGCTAAGCAACCATACAGGTTTTAGAAAATATTATATTATTGTTCTAATTTTAATTTAATCTTTTTTTTTATAGTGTATGATATGGACAATTATCAAAACTACTATAACTATGATGAATACGGAAATGAAATGCAAGATCTGTTTGACATTGAAATACCCTTTTTTAAAAAGCAAAAGGCAAAATCTTCATTTGTACCGAAATCACGAAGAAGAAGGGGAATTGTCGAAGAATGCTGTCTTAGGTCATGTTCTTTAAATGAGTTATTGTTATATTGCGGATAAGAATTTGTTAACTCAAAAATACAAACCTTTAATTTATTTTACTGACTAATTTTGCTAGGTTTGAAACCTTATATTTCACTTTGCTTCCAAATGATAAATAATGCTTATAAAAAGAGATGTAGGTTTATTAACTACTATGTAAAATTTTTTAATATATTAGTAAAATAAGTTATACATATTTTTTTTGCTCCACTAAGAAGACCTGTTAATATTTGTTATTTGAGCTTTTATAGATTTGTAAATATTACATTAAAAATGCTTTAAATACGGTTTTCTAGAAACGTCCCAAAAGTTACATTGTCCTGCAAGAATTTGCATGTAAAAAGGTTACGAATAAGAAAAGTATTTACTTTCTATACGTTTCGAGAAAAAATTGGTCTCGACACAACTTTTTCTTGGTAATATGATTATTCGAGCGCTTAATGATCAATAATCATCGCATGTGGACAAGTGCAATTTTCCACTCTTTTCTGGTTTAGAAAAGTTTTTTTTGCTTTTGATAATAGCAACGGTTTCGGTTGGCTGAAACGAAAAATCAAGCATCAATATTTTGTGTTGTTGTGACATAAATATGCATTGTACAAGATCTTAAATTTGATTATATTTACGTGGCATCAGGAGCCTCTATTTTTGATGATAAAAAAACATATTTTACAGAAAAATTGGAGGTTTTTTTCCATATTATCTTTTGAAATTATCAGTAAAAAAATATCGCATCAAAAAAAAAAAAAACAGAAACATATAGGCAACTTCAACTTTTTTAAATGAAACACCCTGTATATCCTGCGCTACAACGAAAGATCTTTTTTTTCTGATATTTTTATATATATATATATATATATATATATATATATATATATATATATATATATATATATATATATATATATATATATATATATATATATATATATATATATATATATATATATATATATATATATATATATATATATATATATATATATATATATATATATATATATATATATATATACTAGGTGATATTTAAGTCAACCGTTTTTGAGATATTTTAGCTTAAATATTAAATAAATTAAAAGAATATAATGGTTATAATAAATTTGACGTCTCGATACTGTAAAAAATTGAAGTATATTTTTTTAAATTATTAAGAATAATTTATATTGCTTTCTTGTTGATTGGCTATTTAAAGGAACAAAAAAAAATGCTATTGTGCATCTTTTTAATGGCAACAATAATAATGTGACGACAGTGCAAACGGAATATCACTTGTTATATCCTTAACAACGGGTAAAATCTATAGATACTATAAAATACAGATTAAAAAATTTTATTGACCTGAAAATCTTAAAAGAAAAGGACTGTAGCGCGAAATAAAAACGAAGATTTGGCTATTCTCGTTTTTTCCAAGATAATTATTATACCTTTTCTATTGGACTAGCACTAATTACTTTTAATCATTTTAGAAAATCCTTAAATATCAATCTTGGATGCAGCATCTGAACTAAATGGAACAGATTATAAAATTTATTTAACTTAAAAATTTTAAAAATTTCATCCTTAAAAATTTATGTCCGTCCAGAATCTTTCTGAACAAAACATGCAGTACCGAGTATTTAAAGACGATTTTTGATAAGAAGTTTAGTAGCTACAATATTTGTGCTGACCAAATTAGTTTTTCGCTTTCGTTTTGCGAAAGTCTGTATACTGAATTAAAAAAAAACGATGTATATCAAGGGCTAACAATTAAATATACATAATATGTCAAGCATTTCAGCTTTACCAATAAAAGAGCAGTTTTAGCTGGCCAACACTCGCCAGTGTACGTATCAATGTAACATGTAATTCAATAACCCTAAATTACTCACTTTACTACACTAAATATTTAACTTATAGTAAATACGAGCTTAAATTTTTTAATAAGTTATAGAAAAAATTTGTTTTCTATCAAATATTTTAACCCTATTTTAGTATATACATATAGAGGGTATTTCATTGAAGATGACACTAATTTTACTAACTTTATTGCTGATACCTAACTTTCAGATTTAAAAGAGATAAAAAATGATCGAAATGTCATCATTAAAGTAGTAAAAAACATAATGTTTTTATATTCCTACCGACCTAAAACCAAGAAACCAAAAAGAAAAAAAAATATTGTAAAAAAGAAAGATCAAAGAAAACTAGAATCTTACAAAAATATATACCAGCTTGGGTGAAAAATTGCTAATTTACCAAACACTACAACAATCCTTTTGGTGTATTGTTAGTGAAATAAAAATAAACCATAATACTTTAAGAAAAAAATCGAGCCAGAAGAAGAATTTTTTTTTTTACTAAGGTGTTAAAGCGAACAACTGAAACCAAAATTCCTAAATTTTAAATTATCACATATAAAATTTAAAAATGTAAATTGAGAGCGTAAATACCAAAAATATTTTTTTCTAAAATTTATGAATAACATATTTAATTTACTAATTACAAAAACAAGTTTAAACCTTAAAAAATTACAATTGATTGAAAAATATATATACATATAAAAATATATATATATATATATATATATATATATATATATATATATATATAACAGGGTGTCAAAGTATGATGTTATCTTTTTAAATTTTATAGTGGAGCTCAAAATAAGTCGAAAAGTTTATAGACATATGTGTCAAAACTTGACAGATTTTTGTCTAAACGATGTTAAAGCGCACTTTGAAAGGGGTTATTTCGAAACCGAACAACTGGGAACTTTTGTCTTAATGGCTTATCAGAATTCATTTGAAAAAAAAAAAATAAACTAAATTTTAAATACTTTATTCAAATAAAAAAAATAATAAAATTTTTTAACAATTGTTCTCCCGGTTAAAAACTTAAAAAACAATTGGCAACAGAGCTACTTGGCGTAGTCAGTTGTCCAAAGAAGCTCACCGATCCGGCCACGATATATTTGTTTGTTTTAAATCGGGAAAATATGCCGATATGTTTTAAACAAGACAAACATTGCATGTGTACCAAAGAGGAAAAAAACGGAAGGGTGGATCGAGAAATCTTATTCTTCAAAAAAAAAAAGTGTTGTTTTAAAACATAATAATTTGTGTACTTAAAATGGATATTGCCCATTCTTGTAGTAATAATTATTTTTTAATTACAAATAAAACCAAACAATAATGAATTGTTTTTTACTTAAATTTAATATCAAAATAAGGGGGAAGTAATTTTTATTATTTGTATGTACTTAAATTAACATCTCCTAAAAAAAGCAAACATGCAAGAACAAAAAAAACGTTCGAGTTAAGAGTCGCTTCAATGAAACAGGCGCGGTGTTGCCAACTTTTTTAAACTTTGAAAGGCCGTATTTGAAAAAATTAATTTTTATTTATATGTTTTTGGGTTTTTCGACTTGTTTTGAGCCTTCTTTTTGCCCATTAAAATCGTGAGCATCATACTTTTTATTAATTTATATATATATATATATATATATATATATATATATATATATATATATATATATATATATATATATATATATATATATATACATATTGTGACTTGGTAGTAAAAAGAGTAAAATCTTGTTAGTTTAAAAATACTTTTTATGTTTAATATTAATAATTACCCTTTAATGATTTGGCGTTTTAATTAACTTGACAATTATTTTATTTATTGGTTGATATTAAGTTTATTGCGATTTTAATTGTATGCGAAGCAGAAGGCATGCAGTTAACATTTTTAAAGTTACTGACCGGCATTTTACTGTCTTTTGATGTCCATAAGGCAAAATATTTATGTTAAACTGTTACATATAAGGTTTACGGAGTAGTTAAGTTTAAAATGCTTGTTTTATCTAAGGTATTTTTAAAATAACTAGACTTTTACATTATGAAGTGGTTTTATTAACTTTAAACATGAGATATTAGGTTTTTTTTTTGGGAATACTATTGTTAAATAATTTTGATACTGCTTAGATTTAAAAAAAAGTTGACAGTTTTAAATCGATGGGTGATCACCAGTAAACACTGTGTGCTGTTGAGTGCGGTTTAGAATTCATATTGAACTGTGCGTTTCGTCTGGATGACATCAATGGCGGGGGGAATTTCAAAGGTTATAGCTTTGTTCGCGGATCACGTTAAGAACCGATTCCGAACTAAATTAAAAAACCTTGGGATGGTCTTAAGGCGCAGGGGAATTATATACCGGTTCCGGATTTTTATCTACCACGAACGGCGCGAATTTCAATCAATTTTCCAAAGCGACTGTTTAATCTAACCTGATTTTTCCAAGTTTGTTTTTATTTATCGAGGTTTTATTTTGTTCCTTTCCCAAACCCAAAAAACAGCCAATAAATAATGGATAATTTCGCACGTGGTAAGAATCTGTAATTACTTATTTCAAAAAAAAAAAAAGGTTTAATTTTTAAAAAAAAAGTCATTACCAATTTTTTTTTCAATTTATAAAAAAAAATCAAGCCAATGTACAGAAGGGGGGGCCCAGATGGACTCCTCAAAAACCGACTTTTTGGACCTTTACAAACAGTACTGAGACCAGGGGGTTGATGAAATTGAAAAAGGGAAAGGTACCTCTTACTAAAACGAGAATAACGGAAAAACTGCGAAAATAGGGGGAAATTTTAGGGAAAAAAAAATTAAAAAAAATATGTAGATAATTCAAACTAAGGAAAGGGAAAGGGGTATTTAAAATGCGGATATAATGCATAGTAAACTAGGCCAAAAAAAAAAATTTAAACCCCTCTTACTGTTATCATTTTGATACGGTAGCCCCTTGGAAATATCTAGAAAATATAGAAATGGCAAAAATTGCTAAGGAACACCAAAAAAGATATCCAGTAGTAGGAATTGAAATTCCAAGAATCTAGTGAGATAGAAATGGTTGAAACTCTTCCTTCCCTTTTTTTCAGGGAAAAACGAAGGTGTGGAAACATAAAAAAAACCCAACGAAAACAAAAACAAATTAATATATTGAAAATCAAACCCGATTAAAAGGAATACTATAAAAAATGGTTAGAAATTAAGGAGAAAAAACTTTTGGTAATAATAAGAGGGAACGATTTGTTAGAGAAGAACAATTTTTTACTAAAAAGGTTTTGGGGGAAAAGTGTTACATTCCTTCAACTGATCTGTGATACTGTAAATATACCTACCAGTATTATTTATGTTAAGTATTTTTCATTCAGAATTTTATTTTATTTCTTTAAAGTGCCAATTTTGTTTTGTATGTATCTGAATATGTGCCATATTAGACGAGCAAATAAATCTATATATGTTGTATTAATAAATATTTAGATAGGTAAGATAAGTTTATTTCAATAAGAATTTTGTTTTATTTTTGCTTTGTTACTATTTTGTTATGTTATTTTTGGCAAATTAATTTTTTTTGTTGTTTTTACTGTATTATTGTATTTTTTGTTTTTTTTTTTTAATAAATTGAAATTAAAATATATAAACAATATAAAAATGCCCTCGAAAAAATGCTTAAAAAGTTTATTAATTAATTAACTTTTAACTATTAATAATATTTTGTTGACATAGTAAAATGGAAAATATAGATTTTAAGTTCTTTATTAAATTAAAAAAGGTAAGTTATTCATAACTTCGTCTCGAACGGCTACACCATTTCTGTCATCCCTATCTAATTGACCATCTTCATTTAGAACTACATCATTTTGAGGTTGAGGATTTACTGCTTCTTCACCTATATAAAAATCAACTTCCAGTAATATATTTTGCAGAACAGCACATGCTCTGATAAAATGAACAATGAACTTAATGTCTTTCAACTTAACACGATAAAGTTGTCAAAGCTTTTGCTTCATTATGCCAAAACAATGTTCAATTATGTATCGATTTTTTAAAAGTGCATTATTGTAATTTCTCTGGCGTGTGGTCAAATGTGCGTTGTCTCTAAACGGTGTCAATAAATTTCTTAGACAAGGGTAACCACTTTCACCACAAGATTGTATGATTCTCCACATTTTTTTGGTAGGGTTGCATATAGAGGGGAACCTCTCAGAACCCAACTGTCGTGGACGGATCAAGGATACCCAACAAAGATGTCACGAATTCTTCGCCTGTGATCGCACACAACTTGAGCCTGAAACAAAATAATTGTACGTATATACGTATATTCTATAGATTCGTTTATATTGCTTTTTTCAACTGTCAAAAAATGTTGTCATTTTTGTACTATTTTCAGGTGCAATAGCCATCAATTCTCATACCGTACAAACATGTGCTCGTTGCTTAGCAACACTGTTAATCCAGGATTAAAAGTGCTACTTTTAATCCTAGGATTAAAAAAACGATTTTTGAATAACTAAATGTATTAATTTTGACTTGGTTGGAAAAAAAATAGTATATATCATACGGAAAAAAAAGATGCACTTTTAATCCTTATAATATAATATACTATAGTTACCGAACGATATAACATCTATATTCCCTATATCTTTATTATTTGTTATCTACTTAAAAAATCTTCATTATACGTATAAATTAGTAATATTTATTACCTGAATTAAATAAAAATTTTTCGGTTTAGATAAGAGTCAGGATCATCTGCAGGTTTATCTATTATTATGTAAGTGCCATCGATTATACCAATGACACCAGGGAAATTGTTGTTTCTGAAATGTGCCTCAATTTCTTCTTTTTCCAAATCAGTTGGCCATTTTATTACTTCCGGAAATAAGTTGCTTAAAAAATATGTAACTCTTCTAACAATTTTGAATAGGGTGCTCTTAGTAATGTTAAATCTGTCCGAAACATCTCGAAATGATGTTACCTCGTTAGCCGCAAACCACAAAAAAACAATAATGTATTTGTGTGGGGTTACTTTTTCTGAATCCCCTTCTTGTCATCTGTAGAATTGAGAATTAGCAAATCGATTTTTTAATTCTTCTGACATTTTAACGGGTTAGACGAAAATGCTCTATATATTAAACATCACTGAACTGTGGCACAACTACCTCAAAATATGCAATGCTTTTAGGAACTTCTATAAGTTGTAATAAATCTTCCATATCCTCATCGCTAGAGAACAAGTGGTAGGACATGATCGATGAAAGAAAATATCTATCTAAAAATAATTTAGCAGATAAATAAATAATTGTTAAAAAAAATGGACTTACTGTTTCTATCGATTTATAAACAACTATATTACTGCTTTATACTTCACAATCAAGATAAGCTAAACTAAGAATCAAGGAAAATTAAGAACTTTAAGTAACAGGTTTGTATGGATCAATTTATACTTTCGATTAAATTAAGTAGGTATTAAGCTAAACTAAGAAGAGCATGTTATCCGCGAACGCTGAATTGTTACTAAAAATTCAGAATTGTGTTAACGCGAACGACCGTTTTTATTTTGCGCATGCGAATAGTCCCTGAACCGGTTCGGAATTGGACCCGCGAACAAAGCTAATAGTTATTTATATAACGTCCGTAGCACTAGAAGGTACAGGGTTTTCCCGTATAATTGCGTACCCCTTTAAAATCTTTATTTTTATAGATAGAAAAAAATAGTTTATATGAAAGTTGCAGCATTTTTCATGAAGATTTTCATGGTATAAGATAGAAAAACAAATGATTATCGGAAAATTGACAAATCACTATCTACTTCGTTATTTTAAATGGAACCCCCAGAATATGATTGAAAATTCAAATTCTGCTTATCTTCCTCTTTTCAAATATATATAACTTATCTATGTTCGGTTAAACGAGTTGCAAGTTATTTGAATTTAAAATCTGTTCTTATAAGCCATAATTAGCCATGGATACAACCCAAATTTTAGCAAAGTTAAGTCGCGTTAGCCATGGTTCGTTTTGGGAAACCAAACAAAATATAAATATTTGACAGAAGTCAATTTTGGGTTGTATCCATGGCTAACTATGGCTTATAAGAACAGATTTTAAATTCAAATAACTTGCAACTCGTTTATCCGAACATAGATAAGTTATTATATTTGAAAAGGGAATATTAGCAAATTTGAATTTAATCATATACAGGGTGTTCCATTTAAAATAACGAAAGTTGATATGATTTGTTAATTTTCCGATCATCATTTGTTTTTCTATCTTACACCATGAAAATCTTCATGACAAATCCTGCAACTTTCATATAAACTATTTTTTTCTATCTATAAAAATAAAGATTTTAAAGGGGTGCGCAATTATACGGGAAAACCCTGTACCATGAAATGCAATGTCTTCATATTTCGATGTACCAGGTACACCTGCACATGACGACCTCTCTGATAGACTGTAGTGTGTATCACCGGCAGCAAGAATTCTATAAAATAAATTTGTTTTTTTGTTTTTTACATTATATGGCTTTTCTAAATGCTAGTACAAAGTATTCAAATAGAATGATAAACACTAACAATTATTTGAAATAAATCTATTTTAAAGTTATAAACTTTAGTTATGGTTACCAAATGCCCAGTGTACTCTAAAGAATAATAATCTCGAAAGTATTGGGTTTCTTTTCCGTGGTAAAAAAACAAAAATCAAGTCTCTGATTAGCTTAACAATGTGGGTGTAAAATTTTATTTTTAATGACATATTTTGTTGAATTTATTTTTGACTTGAAGATACTTGTCGTTCTGCATATAATATATAAAACAATAAATGTTTAAAATTCATACAAAAAAAAATTAACTCTTTTCACATGATACATTGTTACACATATTACTCGATACAAAAGAATATTTATATAAGAACTATTATTTTAGCTTTTAGGTTTTGTTCATAATAAGAAATCATAAAAAAAATAAGAATCTGATATAACATTCTACTTATTGTTCCTTTTTTCTTTATGCCGACGCCCCTCTGCACTTAATCGTTTATTTTATTTTGTTATGATTTATTAGGTCGCTTAGTACCCAAAGTACAAGCTTTCGTTTGTTCACTTCACCTATACATTCTTACAGGATCCATTAACTACATGCTGAATTAATTAGTTTTCAAACCGCTAATTATGTCCGTATTGAATATTCTTATTAAGGTATTTAAAGCGAGTACATCATTTATGATAATAACGGCCGC
Source organism: Listronotus oregonensis (assembly GCA_019359885.1). Classification (NCBI taxonomy): domain Eukaryota; kingdom Metazoa; phylum Arthropoda; class Insecta; order Coleoptera; family Curculionidae; genus Listronotus; species Listronotus oregonensis. The sequence goes on along the minus strand of JAHBCN010005512.1, from coordinate 36,967 downwards.
TAATTAACAATTTACTATTTTTTAAATAAAAGGAAATGAATGATTAAAAACGAACAGGTGAGCCCATAAAGTGTTTAATGCGGGTTTGGAAACATGTTATTATTTATTATTAAATTGTATCTCTTGTGAAATGTTTATTTCATAAGCAATTAATGGGAAATATTTTTTATAGTTTTAAAATTTCTTTTCGAACAAGAATTACGAGTGAATATGTTCTAAAGGTATGACCATAATTTTAATATTGGTAGGTAAATTATTGTTATTACCACCATATCTAGTACTATGCATATTTTATTTAAAATGGTTCTTATAGCCGGGCTAACTTTATATATATATATATATATATATATATATATATATATATATATATATATATATATATATATATATATATATATATATATATATATATATATATATATATATATATATATATATATATATATATATTAATAATATATTTTATTTAAAATTTATTTTATAAAAAATTATACAACTAAGCTTTGATGTTAGAGTATTTAACAATGTAAATATTTATAAAAAAATTTTAAAATCGATTTACCCAAAAAAAAGGGTTTTCCAGATATAATTGTAACATTTTATTCACTTCCAGGGAAAAAAATTTTTTAAAACAAAATAATTTTGGGTTAAAAAAATTTTTTTTTAAAGAAGTCTTGGATAAATTAAGACAAAACAAACACTTTGTGGCTTTAATATATTTTCAAGAGGTGGCGGGGGGGTTTATTATAAACAAAACGCATCATCCAACGATTATAGAGTTTAGAACTGTTATATAAATTAATGTTTTATTTAAAGGGATGTTGCTTATATTAAATACTAAAAATAAATTTTTTTTAATATTACATTTCCAAGGGTCATTTTTGGTGTTGATTTTTAAGTTTCTTTTGTTTTTTTTCTAAAACAAATACAAAAAAATCCAAATTAAAAATTTTTCCAAAAATTGAAGTAAAACAGGGGAGTTTCTTGGTTTGTCTTATTAATTAACTATTGAATTACTTCCTCTTAAAGTTTTTCCCATCAAATTTTTAAAAATATTTTTTATTTTATTAAAATTTTTAAAAATATTAAAAACTTAAAAAAACTAAAAATAATTAAAAAATTTGATGGGAAAATTTTAAACAAAAGGTTAAAATGTTAATAAATAATATTAAAAAATAAAATAAATTTAAAAATAAATTTTGGGAAAAATTTTTAAATACCACTTTTGTTTTTGTTTTAAAAAATAAAAAAAAATTTAAAATCAAACCAAAAATAACCCTTAAATTAATATTTATAAAAAATTTTTACAAATTGCAACATTTTTAAAAAAACTTTAAATTTATTTCTTTACCAAATCGTTAATTTTTTTTTGCCCCCATAAAAAATGGTTTCCTTTTTTTTGCTTAAATTTTCAAACTTTTTAAAAAAATTTTTTAAATTTTAAGTTTTAATAAAATTTTTTACTTTTAAAAAATTTTTAAAAAATTATTTGAAATAACCTTTTTGGAACGAAAAAAAATTTAAACATTTTTAAAATTTTACTTTTCAAACCAACATTAAACTTTTTAAATTTTTTTAAATAAATCATTATAAACAAAATACAAAATTCAAAAAAAAACTTTTTATTTTTGGGAACAAAAATTTTATTAAAACCCAAAAAATCCCAAGAAAAAAAAAATATATATATATATATATATATATATATATATATATATATATATATATATATATATATATATATATATATATATATATATATATATATATATATATAAATGAGAATGTTATGGAAATACCACCCTGTGATCCTTATATGATATTTAATTAAATAAATAAAAAATAGTAAAAGTAGCAAACCACTATTATTAACTAAGCCCTTTAAATTTCAATATTTATCACTTAAAGATTTACAAAGTTGTCACATTTTTATAACATTATTATATTTGCCTTTGTACAAATGCGTGCTTTTTACTTCTTTTTGCAAAAACACTATACGAAAACCGTACAATCCTATATACATTCGAATATAAATATATGTTATTATTCTCGTGTCCTACTTTACCTCCTTCGGATTCAACACGATCTGATATCGTATTTTAACTGGATTTGTCGTTTCTGCTGATACTTTACTTGATTTTTAAAGTTATGTTACCACTTTTTCTTTAATGCTTTCGTTCTACAGACCTTGGATGCTGATATATCAGGAATAAGACTTCTTTTATGACAGCGTTCATGATTGTCTTTGAATTACTAAACTGAATATGAACTTTGGAGCCCCAATCCAGTATTTAGTAAAGGCCCCTATATGGTTATTACCTGTTTATGTTATTTTAGTATGGGTTTAAATGGTAAACTACCAAAAAGGGGTAAATATCATTTAGGAAAATCAACATGTGGTAATAATACCAATGACTATACCACAAACGGTTTAAAAATTTATTAGGTACATAATAATTAAATGTACATGTACCTTTTATAACTATTAATTTTACTTTCTTCTCGGGGCATCTAAGGTAATCAGTTTAAAACTATTTTAGTTAGCTCGTTGAAAAACACACCCTGATCATCTTCTTTTATTACTAGTACTATAGCCGTAGTAAATCGACATAAGAGTATTTTAATTTAGCAGGAATACGATAACATTCATTGGTGTAAATTAATCTGTTTTTATTTTACTGTTTTTTTTTAATCCGTATATTTTATATAATGAATATTATAGTGTGGTTATCTAAATTTTAAAATAGTAATATTGGCAAGGTGCGAAGTGTATAGTGGGGACAATTGAATCGATTGCAGCGCTCGCTGTGGTCAAATTTTTGTTAAATTATGCTTGATGTAAATGTAAATAATTATATAGAATATTAAAAATAGGCCATACTAGGTGTTGTGCAGTGTTAAATGTAAGAATAGTGGTAAATTTGATACATTTCCGGAACTTATAAGAAGGGCTTACATGTCGTGGTTTACCTGTTTTAGATAATAAAAATGTCTTAATTAAAAGGTTAGTTGATTCATAAATAGCCTGTAAATTAATAGAATTTGTTTGCTTCATTTAGTACGATGCCTTAATGGCTAAATAGGTATCACGTTTGAGCAGCAACACAAAGGTCTCGAGTTGAATTCTACAAAATTCCAAGTACTTTTTTTAATTAAAAATACTCTTTTTCTACTTACTTTCTAAGATTAAAAAATTGTTTATTCACTATTGATATTGCACTTCACTTTTACAGTGCTGACGAGGTTTATATATATTTATTTACGAAAAATAAATAAATTTTAGAAGTAATCTTACAGCTCTCCCATAGCTTGAAAGCATGATTTTATGCAGCCCTCAGATGTCGTTGTCATCGCGCACTCTGCTACTAGGATGGTATGGCAAAATGTGCTGTACAAGGCATATTGGATATTAAAGTGGAACAAGTTCTAATAATATCACAGCCACACAAAAAAAACAAAAATATTTTACATGCGATATATCTCCAAGTTTTTTTTCTCTGGAACACAAATCTGGTGTCACAATTCCAAACACTCAAAAACTTTCCAAACTCAAAATACAGGTGTAAAATATAATTTTTTCTAACCTTAAAGAAGCAATTATTTTTTAAAAATTAACCGATTTACGCTAATTTACTATACGGGGGGTTTTGAGGGTCGCTGGTGAACCAAATATCTAAAATTCTTCCGATGTATGCCAGTTATTTTACACATAAGAAAAGCATTTTCTGATTTTATTTATTTATAAGTTATCTTTATGTATACAATTACATTAGTTCTTTTCCAGTCTATGCTTTATTTTTCTACTTAAGACAATAAAGTTTAAAAACAAAACTTTTAAATCCCTTTTTTAAATTCCTCTTGTTCTCCTGACTTAATTGTAAATAACAATTTTTTTTAGAAATGCTTTAAACACTATCTATAAATTTAACATTACCTTTTGCTTATTAGATCAGATGTCCAATCAAATTAAAAATATCAGACTTATAATTGATAGTTGAAAATATACCATAGTTTTACTAGAAATGTACTCAAATTATAAATTTGGGTACGTACCATTCAATAAACACCCTATATTAAATTTATTACCATTATTTATAAAAACTATCAATACCCTGCTTTAAAACTTAATGTATGGTTTCACCAGTACTTTATCCATAGATTAAGGTTTACCACTAGTTACTTTGGAAAATAATCCATGACTTACTGACACTATATTGAAACCTTACTTTACAAGTAGCTCTGGGTTTAACCTCAAAAGAAACAACTATTTGAAAGCGGCTGTTAAAGGTATTGAAAATCATCTTGTAAATTCAAACGAATAGTTCCATATTATGCATTTAAATATCGTAAAGAAATCTAAGTAGCCATAATGGAGCGTATTATTTGCTTGCCGTCAACCATCATTAGTCATCTTCTTTTATGCTGTAGACATAAATCAATGTTCATATTTAGTAATGTTAAGAAAATGAGCCTAACACTTTCTTTGTATTAAATATATTTCATTAATCATATAGTTATTGTGATTAATTTGTAGTAGGCTTTGAATGTAAGCAAGGTGTAGGGATACAAGAATTTGTTACGTATGTCTATAAATCTTGGAATGTAATTAGTTTATAATATAAAATATGCAGTAAGTCAATTGGTCAGACATTTGACTTAGAAATTAAATAATAACAAAAACTAGTTTTTTTACAAATAAATTTGTATTTTGCTAAATATTTTCCAATATATGTCTATAATATCTAAATTTATCATAATTTCTAACTTTAAGTTGTTACTAATTTTGAATAAAATTTAAAAGTTTATGTGTAAGATTCACAAATTTATTGATTACTTTTTGTTCATGTTATAAAAACATCTTCGTCCACTACTTAATAATCATTGTTTCAATAAGTGCCTACATAAGATTTCTTAATAATTTTTAATAACAATTCAATTAAGGCAATATAATCAACTGTTTAAATTAAACCTAACAAGTCGGTGAGATAAAAGATATTTAATCCTAACTTACGGTATAATAAAAGGTCAACCCCAAATTTGACACATTGAAAAGCAAAGCCTCGAAAGAAGCCCTTAAATTGGCATAATTGTTTTATTTTAGTTATTTACCCCTAAAAATAACAAATTTATAAATATTTTTTTATTATTGAGGAAAAAATACATATTAAGTTTTATGGCAACGGTCTTTAAAACTACTTATCACTCTATCTCAATTAATTTAATATCGCATTTAGACCAATTTTAGTTTTATTTTGGGCGCATTAAAGAAATCTTATCCATTGCAGCACTTGTTTAGGTTTGCATATATTCTATTTATTGGACTGTATTAAAAATATTAAGCAATATTAATGGACATAACATTGATTTATTACCACTTAAACGCTGTTTTATCAATCACAGCAACTAGCCAGAAAAACCATAGTTGTTAAGTCGCATATTTGACCAATTTTAAGTTTATTTTGGCGGCATTTAAGAAATCTTATCTATGACAATACCTGTTTACGTTTGCATATATTCTATTTATTGGACTGTACTATAAATATTTAGCAATACTAAGGGACATACTATTGAATTAGTACCACTTAAACGCTGTTTTATCAATCACAGTAACTAGCCAGAAAATCCATGGTTGTAAAGTCGCATATTTGACCAATTTTAAGTTAATTTTGGGGGCATTTAAGAAATCTTATCTATGGCAGTACCTGTTTACGCCTTCATATATTCTATTTATTGGACTGTACTATAAATATTTAGCAATATTAAGAGACATACCATTGATTTAGTACTACTTAAAACGCTGTTTTATCTATGACAACAACAAGCCAGAAAAACCATAGTTGTAAAGTTTTGACAACAAGACAAAATTATTAACTATGTCAAAGGCCTTTTTAAAATCAGTATATATTGAATGTGTTTCGGTGACATTTTCAAAGGAATTACAAGTAAAGTTTGTAATATAAACAAGTTTATATCAACGACCTGATCCCAAGTTCCCTCTTTCAGCTGTTGAACTGTTCGGGGATTTTTTCCCGCTGCATTAGGTCGCATGCATATCGACCTTTCTTACTTGAAAATTAAATAAACCATATAAAAATTGTTTTTTTATTAATATATATATATATAAATATTATATATATATTATTATATATATATATATATATATATATATATATATATATATATATATATATATATATATTATAATATATATATATTTGTATTTTACCACAGCATTTATTACATGACTAAATTTCTATGTTTATTTTATTTGATGACGTGAACTCAAGACAAAACGTACTGGGAGTAAACAGACGATATATAGCGTTGTCACATAAATTCTATATTTTTATTTAAAAAAGATTTAAAACTAGTTAACAGTGCTATTTAAATAATATAAAATCCTAAAGAAATAACAGCCATAATAATACTATTAAACAAAGATTTCATTTTGACTTTTTTAATAACACGGTACTTCTAGCTGAGTTACTTGTATAATAAACCAATTGAAATAATATTAAGTTATATTTTTAGATACATTTTTTAAAAATAGAACCATAGCTTACAACATGCAATCATAAATAATACAAGAAGTTAACTATCAAATACGCAGCCGTAATAACCTCTTTATTACATTGAGTGGTGTCAGACGAATAAATTTAATAAGGCTAAATAATAGCAAGATAGGGAATGGAAAGCTAATTACAGGTAGTACCACTACTGGTTAACGCCAGGAGCGTGAGTGGGCACATTTCTTTCAGATATATTATAGCTCATCTTAATCGAATACAGTCAACGATACCACTGATGGCATCGATAACGATTAATTGGCTGCCGATTACCCAGCGTTATTGAGATAGGAGTGATTGCCGGTTTTCAAGCCATTATACTTTTATCCGATGAGCATTAACAGTCTTATTTAGTCAATGATATTGCTGTTTTTGTCGATCAGTACTTTGTTCTGAAACGCAGTGGGGGTCTCTTTATTTTGATCAAGTAGTATACTGTGCGGTATACTAAACTACTATAAGGCAATATTATTTTACTTAAGTTGGTTACCAGTTATCCCGTAGAGAAGAAAAAATATAACATGACTCACACATTTAATAATGGCATTAATTAAATGCAATTATTTTATTAGATTATCTTATTTTTTTTATTTAAACGACATATATTCAGAGCTGTGGCAATTACTTATAAAAAGTAATTCAATTTCAATTACCAATTACTCTTCTAATAGTAGTAAATTACGATTACCAATTGCTAGCATGTTTGATAAAAGTAATTCAATTATCAATTGAATCTAGAAGTAATTAAATATTTTAGCAATTGCTCTATTTGAATTACCACATATATTAAACACCATACACTAAACAAATAAAATCGTCACACTACCCAAACTGCTTTCTCGGTAAGTCCAACATTAAATGACTCTAAAATATTTTTTTTTATCCTACCCCAAACATCAACAGATTTTTCCACCAATATAACTTAGAAATTAATTCGATAACTTATAAAGTAATTGAATTACTTAGAATTACCTAATAAATAATTGAATTAATACGAAACATTCAATTCCTTTTTTTATGGAAAAACTGCCCAAAATTTTAACCCCAAGGATTTGAAAACGGAAGGCCGCTTTAAATCCGGCGAACGCCGCCCCGACGATTTAAAATTTTTATTGATGCTTCCCCACCGTTTTTATAGTTTTTTTTTTAAAAAAAAATTTTTTTAATATATATATATATATATATATATATATATATATATATAATATATATATATATATATATATAAAATATATATATATATATATATAAAATTTTTTTTATATATATATATATATATATATATATATATATATATATATATATATATATATATATATATATATATATATATATATATATATATATATATATATATATATATATATATATATATATATATATATATATATATATATATTTTAAATTAAATTTTTTAAAACCAAATTTTTTAAAAAAAAATTAAAATTTTTTTTCAATAAAAAAAAAACCAATTTTTTTCGGGTTTTATTAATAAAAAAAAAATCTGTGATGTAATTTTTAAAAATTTTTTTTTTATGTCTTTTGTAAAACCAAGAAAGGGCCTTTGAATTTGGTTTAAAAAAAAATATTTTTTACTAATGTTTTAAAAAACTTGCTAACCTTAATCCCTATAAAAATAAATCTTAGAAATTATACTCTGGGTGGGAGTTACTTTATTTTTTAATTTAAATTTTAATTTATATAATTTAAAAATTAAAGAAAACATTTTTTTTTGTTTAAAGTTGAACCAACGTATTTAAATATCATTAAAGACATCACGTATACAAGAATTTTAAAAACATTTTCCATTTTATCAATCTTAAAAAAGTGTAATTGGTTTTATTTAAAATTATTTAATATGTGCTAATAAAATGATTTCTAATGACAAAAACGGAAAATTATTATGTATAAAAACAGTTTTTGCAAAAAAATAAAAAACCAAATTTTAAAAAATTTTTTAAATTTAGTTAATAAATAAAAAAAAATTTTAACTCTTTTGTACTGGTTTATAATTAAAATATCTTAAAAGTTTTTGGCCAATACACCAGTTTGTAAGGCCATCATACAAAAAAAAAATCTTAAAAGTAGTGATAGAAAAATAAGTAAAATAACCCAAAGATACGCTGATGGTCCATAATAGTAACAATCATGTATCATTAGAAGGTGTATTTTGATCAAAGTTTTACCCGTACCAAGTTTTATTTAAATCGAAATACCCAATATAAAAATATTGAAAAAATCCTAATTCTGATTTTTTTTTCCAAACCCTGTATCTTAAAAATTTAATCTTCCATTAAGCGATTGAATATATTTTTTGAATTACCCTGTATATATACATATATACATAAATCTTGAAAAGTATGTTTTAAACACCATAGGATGTATTTTACACACGAATGGAGTTCTAAGAAAAATTTCTTGCACCTAATATTGATTACTACATACATTTGCGAACATTTTTGTGAAATAAGTCGAACTAAATTTCCAGGTAAATCATTTGTTTCCGACAAAGGATTGTTTAAATTCCTGCTTCATAATTAAAATAGATTAAGTAATTACGTTACTAATAATTGGCGTTGTGATTCTGATAATTGCATTAACAAGGTATTCTGTCGATCTTGACGGTACAATGTAGCTATTAAAATTGCGGCTGAAAGTTACAAAGAAAAATACTGTTTAGACAACTTAAAATAAACCTAACTTTGATATACTGGGTGTTTTCTGCAAAGCTTTGTAAAAAAGTAAATATGATCTAAATATCTAGTTTTTTCTATTATTTACTAATACTTACGTGGTTATATGAATTTATTTAATAGGATGTTATAATTTTATTTTAAAAAAATTACTAAAATAAAGGCACAATTTAATTGACGTTGTCTATTAAAATAATAAATACCCATAAAAACTTACTTTGAAAATCAAATTAAAGTGGTCCATAAACTCTTTTATTAACCCCATCCTACACTTGTTATAGGCTATATTAAACACAACTATTTAAATACGAGTGACGTCAAATATAACGCAAAAAAAAATAAAAATAAAATTAGCATAATATGTATATGAAAACATTCAACAAATTACTGAAATATGTCAACAAATTACTGAAACAATTCAAGTGGGCAGTAAAACCTATACTCCTCTTATATAAAGAAATCCCAAAGCCCCTAATCATAAACAGCGGTTTTTCTATTCCTGTGACATATCTAGACTTTTAAAAGTCCAAGCTCACAGGAAGTTTTTTCAAAATCCTGATGCTTAAAATTAGTTAAAAAGAGTTTAATAAATTAACGATACTTTAAATTGCTTTTAAAATACCTGCATTGTAAAATAATAATCTATATTTTTAATACAACATAATAAGACCACTTATTCCAGTTTACATTGTTCCGTTTAATAAAAAAAAGTTAATTCATGTTCTCTTTTTCAGGTCTGGTTTCAAAACCGACGTGCTAAATGGCGTAAGCAAGAAAAAGTTGGACCTCAAGGACATCCTTACAATGCTTATCTTAACCCAGCATCAGGTCCTGGTTCTCCTTCAGTAGTACCTCCATCCCTTCCAAACCCCTTTAACTTACCCTTTGGATTAAGAAAACCATTTGATTCGTTATCTTTTCGGTATCCACCTCATGTTCTTCCAGGTTACCTTCCTTCACCTCCTTCCTACCATAGAGGCGGCCCACCATTTTTGCCTCCTTCAGTTGGGCTTTATCCATCCGCCAGTTCTTTTCAGACGCTTCTGGCTAATATCTCCGCAGCTCAGAGGCCAAAACAAGAATTTACAACGACCCCTCCACTTTCACCTGGAACATCTAGTACTGTACCTCCTCCAGATGTTGATAGAAGAAGTTCCAGTATTGCATCGTTGCGATTAAAGGCTAGAGAGCATGAGTTAAGACTAGAAATGTTGCGACAGAGTGGTGATTTGATAAGTTAAACAATGTATTGTAGAGAATTTTTATAGCTTTTGTAGTTTTGTTTACTTACTTACTTTTGAAGTATTCCTAAAATCTCATGAAAGCAATCTCTTAAAATTATTTATAAGAAATAGTGTAAGGTTAGCTTAGCCTTGTTTTGTACATGTTTTAAATTTATATTTAAAAAAGACACACAGTTTTTTACGTAATATCAATATTTATTAATATATTTAATAATTGCTTTGTTTTAAAGTAACTGAGACCTTATAAATTTAGATTAGCTTTTAAAACTTTTAAAATAAACTTTGCTTTTATTCGGAGTCAGTTAACAAGTTGTTTTCCTTCTATAGCAAAATGCTTTTAACAAAAGCTCTAGGTTTTAACAAAATGCATAATATTTATTATGTAACATATAGGTTCGTAGAGAAAAGTCAAAAATTAAAAGTTATTTTTACTTTATTTTACTAGACATTCTATACAGGGTGATTGGTAAGTAGAGGCGAAAAATGACGACCCGAATTAATTTTTTAATTCTGAATCGAAAACCAGGAATCCTTTTTTTACAAATTTTCCTTTGTATCCAAGATATTTTACCATAAAGTTTTGTCAAAAAAAAGTTTTAAATCACACTGTAGGTGTCGCTAATCTTAGTTGGCGCTTTCAAACTATTACGTCATATGAAATCAAGTTTGACCTTTGTCAAAAGTTAGACACTTGTTAATCTGCTATAGGAAAAATCACAAGAAAATGGAGTTCACTAACGAAGGTGATATTGTTTATGTGTATGGGTTTGCCATAGAAACGCTCTAGCTGCTTGTCGCGATTTTTTCTATAACCGATTGACAAGTGTCTAACTTTTGAACCTAATTTCATATAATGTAATAGTTTGAAAGCGCCAACTAAGATAAGCGACACCCACAATATGATTTAAAATTTGTCTTTGACAAAATTTTATAGTGAATTATCTTGGAAACGAAGGAAAATTTGCAAAAAAAGTATTCTTGGTTTTCGATTTAGAATTAAAAAATTAATTTGGTTCTTCATTTTTCGCCTCTACTTACCAATCACCCTGTATATTTTATATTTTCTTATTTCTTTTTAGGTCTAAATGACTTTCCTTAAAGGTACCAAAGAAGTGATCTTCAATATTTTGTAAAGATAAATATCTAAAAAATTACATTTTATATTTATTCTTTTTAACTTTTAAAATCCAACCACACCTGGTAACTAATATAAAGTTATTTGGAATGATAAGAAATAAAAATCTATACTTGTAATAACAGAGAAATTTTGTTTATTTTTTTTTTACCGTAAGAAGTATTATTGTCATAACTGTAAAATAAATAGTCCTTTTTAAAGTTCATAAACACTTTTTTGAATATTTAATTTTTGTATTTTCTTCTTTTTTCTTTAATAAAAGTTTAAATTACTGGTAGAAAAGAACATGCTCCGTTTTTGTGGACAGTTTTTATTATCTCATATTTAGTGTCTTGGAAGTTTTACCGAATTACATTTTCACTGCAATTTTTTTATAATAAGTACTTTAATATCCTAAAGAAAATACAAATTTGTAGATACACCTGCATCGAAGTTACTTTAGTTATTTTCATTCTTATAGAAAAACTAAAATAACAAATAAAAGCATCCAAGCAAGTAAATCTGGCGACGAAAAATATAGATTTAGAATTTTTTTCAGCTTTACTTAGAAACATTCTGCTGAAATGTCCGAAGTTGTGGCATTGCGCTCTAAATTTTTCTTTTTTTTGCGAAGATACTTTATTTCGATCGTGTTTCACTACTTTAAATATACTAATTTAAAAGATAAGTAACATTCCATTAAAATAAGAAGTTACACATTTTTAACGGTTAATGTTTTTCGTGTTAGTGTGAAAAAAAATATGTAGAAGAAGTTTCTCACAAAATTTTACTTAAGTCAATCTTTGCTTTTCTACTAGTGTTGCCGCAATAAACAAAAAACTTGATATATCTGCAGTTAATCACACAACCGGCAGCCAGAACAAATTAAGGAACCACAACCTATATTGTATATATAGTTTATATCCAGTTAATCAAGAGAACTTAAGTAAGCCAAATAAAAATTACATATTATTTCAAAATTGATAATTTGTAATAATGGATTAATTTCCTATTTCACTGTAAAATTATTCATGTATTTGTAAATAAAAATTTAAATTAGGTAACTTTTAAAGACGTCTGATACGCGTTAACATACGAAAAAAACCATTTGTTGGCAAACATAATACTTTCCGGTGAGGTTTTAACTTTTACATAAGTAATTTTGTTCAAAGTTTTAGGAATAAGACTACAATTGAAGGGTGTAGCAAAACAATAATCTATGTTAGATTTACTTGATTGTAGAAATAAAAAAACACATAATACTTTAATTTCTTTATTTCTACTTTTTATTAGGTATTAAAGTTGACCGCTATAAACGTAAGCGTTATCATTTCATATATTTTTTCTCCTTATATACTCTTAAAATAATTAATACAAAAGGCAAATAATTAATTTTTATTGTGGAACAATGATGAAATCCGCGTAGCATAAATCTATATTTTATTAAGGCATAACCTAGAGTACACTGGCACACAAAAACAAAAGTTTTTTGATCTTGGAATCCCACCTTAGTAAATTTTAGTATTTTGGGTCGCTGAAATCGAATTAACATCATTACGTCAGGGGCAAGGTCATTTGAAGGTCAAATTGGGAAAAAAACCGTTGTCAGATCTCGCGATTCCACCAAAGTGAATTTCAGTATTTTGGGTCACTGAATCCAAATCAAAAATATTTGACCGGACCAGAATCTAAATCCGGGTTCAGTTCTTTCCAATCACGATAGGAAAACGAGATTTTAAGGTCACAGCCCCACAAAAAAGGTCGAGATCCGTGTGTCCCATACAACCAGTATGGGAGGTATGTCCGTCTAATATTAATAATACCTTACCCAAAAGTTTTCTTGGCAGAAATTGGGTCTTTAACCATCCAGAAATATCTCACCATTAACGTAAGCAGATTTTTCGGACATTTTGATTTGTGAACCTGGTGGCATGCCGTCAAGCCATACCTTTTTTGTTTTTGCCTTTGAAAATGCAGTAAGGCGGTATGCAACCTCCTGCGGCATTACAGCATGCTATGACGCTAATTGTTTCGCCCTTCTCGCCAGAGCTGATACTCGGAATACGTTTAGACTCTTTTTCGGCTAAGACCAGCCCAGCTCTAGTGTTTAGTTGTGAACCAGTTTCATCAGTATTGTATATATGCCCAGGTTTGTCAAAAAGGCAATTTTCTGTCATAACTTTTTCAAAGTCCGCGAAATGGGCTTCAACGGCTTCTCTAGACATTCCAATGGATCGTGCTATTGGCGTGTATTCAGACTTTCTGAAAGAGATTTCAGGCTGTCGGCACAAAAACAACTCCAACCATTTCTTACCAGCTTTACCTTAAAATCCAGATATCTAATATTACGTGTTTATATTATTTTAGAGTTGTATACCTTACCTTCAGTTTGATTAAACTTATTTGGAATTCCCAATCGTTTGGCTAAATTAAATGCCATTATCCTCACATCTGTTCTCGTCGGTGCCAAACCTGACTTTTGGAGCTTTTTGATATGGTTTACTAATTTTTGCTCAGCATCTGAACCCAAAGAAGCGCCGGGTCCCAGGCGGTTGGTTTTTTCGAGGTTTTTGACTTTAACCGTCTTTTTTAGGTAGTTTTCGGTATCCCAAATTCCTTAGCAGCTTCATTGAAGCCCATTTCGCCGTTTTTATATGCATTTATGGCATTATTCAACGCCTTAGCGGTCCAATGCCCTCGTTCACAAACATGCCTTTTAGACTCAGGGTCAGACTCACCTAAATGTCTTGAACACACAAAAACTATTCAAATATAATTTTCTCAAGGTGAACTGACGAAAATAAACAACGAGTGCTGGTCGAATGAAGCGCTGGTGTCATATCTCCAAAAATATTACCGATGGTCCGTCTATCCTCCTGGTCCATCTAACCTCCCTTTACCCTATTAAGTTGTTGTTCTACTGAATATTAAACTTTCTACTTTTTTTATTTTATTTTTTATTAAAAATTAAAAAAACCACGTTTAAAAAATAAATAGTATAAAAATTTGTTTTAATAAAGCATACCTCTAATAAGTATCTTAATATCTTTAAATTCAAATTTGACAGATGTTTACCCAGCCAGGTCTACCGGCTGCAATATTAAACAAAATTCTTTGCAATCGTTAAAGACGCATAGAGTATCCCTTTAATTGTTAATCTTTAAGAGTGCATTTACGCTACATCTTAGGGGTCGGGCGAAAGGACGCGAAGACGGTGGGCGGAGACTAACAAACTCTCACTACCACAATTTTCGTATAGCCGCATTAAAAATATTATATTTTATTTAGGTTCTTCCAAATTCGGTGTTTCGATGCGATGTTGTTTCCGATTGCAAGCCTACAGGAGATAACGTTTTTCGGTAACTATTTTTCACTTAAATGACATAAATTATAAACCATTTTAAAGGTAAGGAAATAATATATGCCCCTGCTGTAACAGATTTTTGAAATATGAGTCGAGTTAAGAAAAAAGTGGTAATAGTTTTTCGGTAACTATTTTTCACTAAAATGACATAAATTATACACCTTCTTAAAGGTAAGGAAATAATATATGCCCCTGCTGTAACGGATTTTTGAAATATGAGTCAAGTTAAGAAAAAATAGTATCTAAACATAATCAATTTTAGGGTGACCTTTACTCAAGGAAATATTAAAAACTAAATCCAAATTTAAAAAACTATTACAGCAGAAGCCTAGATTTAAGTGTTGTCTTTCATATAGTTTTTGAAAATTATCGATAACTTATACCGTTTTCGAGAAAAACATTATGCCCCGAACCCCAAATTGGATCTAATTTTTGCGGCGCGAATGGACTCTTAAGGTTTCTTTTGGTTAATAAAATAAAAAAAGTTTTAAATTGTAACTTTTTAGTTTTTTTACCAGAGTGTATTTTAGGTATATAATATTTAAAACGTTGATCATATGTATTTAATTTTATGCCAATGCTATAAATTTACAGGTGAAGTTATATGTTGTCAATTATTTTTAATCACTTAATTATGCATTAATTTTATTAGTCTAAAAACCTAGAGAATAAATGAAAGCTTTTTTGGAAATAATTATAAGACAATGTCTTCCAAAAATTTAAGAAAATTCCCATTATTTGAGGTAATTTCACGGTTCCATGTTGTTAGATTTATATTAGACTGTGTGTCATGTGAAAAAGTATTATTTTAAATTAAGTACATGTTAAATTGTAAATATATTTTTTATACCTTTATTAGATTAAGCTAAAATTAAAAATATATCATAAGGTTTTTATTATATAAATTGCAATACAGTGAAATTGAAAACAATCCGTCCTAATATAATATGTAAATAAAATAAAGAAAGTAAAAAAAAGTGTGTGTATTTTTTTATTGTTCTTTAGTTCAAAATAGGACGTAACACCAGCCAAATCTAAATAGGCAGAAAAAAAAAACGTAAATATCAATGGGTGTGGTATTGTCTGTGACTTATAGTGAAACTATAAGCAAATCTAAAATTCTTATAGAGTGTTCGCCAGAAGATCTGCAACATATTGGATTTTTTTCTATTAAATTAGTGACTAATGAAAATTTTATTTTTAGTAAAAGATTTTGCTACTTTCAAAACCTATAATAACCTTATCTGAAGTTCCTTGGTGATCTTTATTATTTATTTAATTTAATATGATATTTTTGAATATAATTTTATCAAAGCGGATTTATTTGATTGCATTTAAACAAAAATCATAAGAAAAATATGGTTCTATGACTATTTTAACTTGTATGCAAATTGTTAAAATAGCAATTTCATTAATTTTTATAATCAATAACAGTCGATAAAGTGATATAGGTACATGTTGCACTATATTTATTTTTAAGTCAAAAATACAAACTAAGCCTTAAAAGAATAGCACACTTGTTGCAAGGTTTATCTTGTCCTTGTATGTAAAATTTTTGTATATTATAAAAGTATTATTGCTAAGCTAATATCATAAGCTATTATCAGAATTTAGAATATAATATGTGTGCTTTAAGACTCTTTAATTCTCTTATCTAATCAATGGTAAACTGCCTGTAACTAAATAAAATCTAAAAAACATCTAAAAAGGTTGAACAGACCTTCACGGATAATTAATCGGTCACCAGGAAAATGTGTAGACATGCACCAAATTTTTTATTTGTGTATTGGGAGTGCAAAATAAAATATTGCAACTGTTTTTTATCTTGAGATAGTCCACGAAGGGCGAAGACCAAAATACCAACGTACCGTGGGTGTCTAAGGTGTGGTAATATGAAGTCTATTGACACAGGACCTAAATACTTGGGGATTTGGAGAAGAAGGCAAAAATTCTGGTGGTAGTAGGTCTTACAGTCTGGACACTCTAGGGATGAAGGAACTAACAAAGTGAATAGTTCTGGACCTCTCAAGCTAGACTGTAAAATAATGCATAAAAACGACACTACGTGTCGCTCTATTGGGAGCTGTCAAGGGTGGAACTATACTGCCCAATTTCTTAAAGTAGAAGCCGTTAAAATATCTATAACTATCGACAGATCCCGCCGGTGGGCGAGAGAAGAAGGCTTTTTTGTAAGCATGGAATTATTAATAGGATGAATAGCCCTTCCCTGAATGAAATCAAGAATGCTAAGAATTGAGGGAGAGGTCATTCCCTAGACATGAGAACAATACTCTAAATATGGTCTAATTATACTTTAGAAGGTACACATAGGTAAGTTGACTCAAGTTTTCAATAAAACAATTATTAAAATTTACCCTTTCTAACAGGCTCACTGGATAAACCTACAGATGGAATAGCATATGAATGAATGCGACTCTTAAAAGGGTTAAAAAAATCCTCATCTTTGTTAAAGCACAAATGTAAAACGATTCCAACATAGTTTTAGAGTATAATTAGCAAGTTTGTGGAACTCAGTGGATTCCTAAGTACTTTACCAAGCTTGACATTTAAAAGTTTAATATATTTTCAATACAAATACCAATAAAATGGTCTAATCTATATGATTTATAGTCGTTTGGGCATCTTAAAAAGGATAAATCGCGTTTTATTCTACTTTCACAATTATCCACTGAACAAATATTACCAGACATATTTAACAACGATATACCAAAGCACACGATTACAGCAAAACGATTTCTGGCGCACTGCGTATCAGTCGCATCATACCATACCATCACACCATAGACTGGTACGAATCTATTGGACAGCCGCCACGAGTGGCGCAACTCATATATTGTATATTTTAACTATGCCCGTATCGAAAGACCACCAAGCCGAGCTTCCTTCGGTATAAATACATATAAGCAATTACTTCAAAAGCGTATAAGGAAACCGCTGTAATTTTTTTCCAAATTCAGGCTTCAAACTCGCAATTCAGATTTTAATCTCTAAATTTAGGCTTTAATCTCTGAATTTAGTCTTTAATCTCCGAATTTAAACTGTAAAATTGGAATTGGAATTTGGATATTAAAGTCTGAATTCAAAGTATTAAATCTAAATTAGGGTAAAAATTACAGCACTTTGAATTTAGACATTAATCTCTAAATTTAGACTCTTATCTTTGAATTTAGACTTTAAATTCTAAGATTAAAGTCGAAATTCAGTGTTGAAAGTCTGAACAAATTAGTGCGTGGCTCTATTCTACGCTATCGTAGGTTACATTATCAGTGCATCTTTAATTTTCTCTTTTTTTTTACTTTAAAAATGCGGTGGACTCAAAAACAAAGACTTAAAACTCAAAAAAACAGGGCTAAGTAGCTGAAGCCTAGGGCGGCAAATATTATGGGCGGCAAATTTACGATTAATTTAAAAAATATATAATCGTAAATTTTAATTATATAAATAATAATTTTGCAGAAACAAAGGTTTAAAGAAAAATGTTAGTATAGGGTTTTGCCTACAATTAAATAACACATAGTTCAAAAAAAGACTTATTTGTTTTACCATTTTAATTTATATTTTGTTTTTATATTATGAAAGTTGTTTGTTTAAAAGAATTGTTATTTAATTTTCTGTATGCTTTACTTTTGCTAAATTTGTTTATTATTTTTTTTTAAGAATTACTAGTGAATCTTACATTCTTTTAATGCTAGATTTTTTGTTTTGATATCCAAAAAATATTGACATACTAGGTCGGTAAAAATATATTAGCCTATAGGCGGAAAAAAGGTAAATCCGGCCCTGCAAAAAAGGTCACAGTATAAAGGACAATCCAATGCTGAATTTAACGTATGTTTTATTTCTACATTTTAAACATGAATCTAAAAAGTATGTCCTGTGTTAGAATAATAATTTTACTCACAACAGATACGTTTTAATCTAATATGCTATCAACTTCTAAAACTCATATTTTACACGTTACATTAAAAAATTAGTAATTCATTTAAAAGTTTTTTAATTTGAAGTTAACTTAAAAAATAAATACATAATCCGACTTTAAAAAAATATCCAGAATTATTTTTAATTTTTTTAGTATGGTGGTTATATTAGCTAAAGTGGGCAGCGGCCTAATAACTGAAAGTTTGAAATATTTACGAAAATCCACCTATATTATAAGATTTTAGGTGAAGCTAAAAGTTGAAGAAATATATTTTTTGTACGGATAAATAGACAAGGTTTACCGAATAAATTGGCATTTTCTAAAGACCTGTAGGGGGTATTTTTCCTTTGCAGAATAATGTAGGTATTGAAGTGCCGATGTTATTTTATGTGTGAAATATACCATAATATTACTTAGTTACCCATGGTTGATTAGATTTAACACCTACTACAATAACAATGAAATCTTTTATACTATTAAGTTGCAAATACCCTTGAAGCTTATAAGATGTATCTTTCGAAGTAACATGTTTGTTACATGCACTGAATAAACTAAAATGTTTGTAGGCCCGTGAACAGCGAGTATATTTTTTATTCAACAAGCATGAAATAAAATACGTTTTTCACAAACTTTTAAATAAGACGATCTTAATTTGTTGCGTATGTATCTGTATCTATTACACCAGGGTTTAATATGCTAACGACCGAAATCCACTATCAGTATCTACTAATTTGCACTGATTACCATTTTAGTGGTAAAATTTATCATGCATTATCACAAGGTTTTTTCTTACCCACAGTTTTTATACCGTAAGGGGGTTTCGAAACTATAATAGATTTTTTTCGCTAAGTAACCATTTACTACCGTGTACCAGGTAGCCAAATAAGCGCGGTAAGCGGCTGTATCTCTTATCTGCTTATCTAAGGACAATGAAATTTTTTAATATTATAAATGTAAAAGCTGCCAAATAATGTAGTGGGGGAAGGTTTTACCCCGAGGCACCGAAAGCGCGTCATCACGCGCATTGTTCGTCGTATAAACGAGTAATCATAATTAAATCGACTATGAACGTATTAAAAATAGTCAGTTTTTATTATTTTTAAGTTTGTTAAATGTCCGCTAGGGGGCGTAACACTAACACCGTAATGATTTTTAAAATTAACGAATTCTTTCGAAACAATTTGTGGTCTTGAAAAAGATTTATTGTTGACATGTTGATCTAGTGTCTCCCTAGATGCTTGAAATTTTCGCTATTTTGTTCCAGACATTGCTCGACTTTTTCTCTTGTAGAAAAACGGCATTTTCAATTTCCGCCCTGTGCAGGCATGAATTCTGAGTATCATATTTTCTCTGGTTGTAGGCCTAGATTGAAAAACAAGATTTTTTAATCGTCCCCATAAGTAAAAATCTTAAACGGTCAAGTCGGGTGACCTGGCTGGTCAGGGAAACAGGCCTACCCTTCCTATCCATCGATCTGTATATTCCGCATTTAGATGTTCTTGCACATTAACTGCAAAATGCGCTGGACAGCCGTCAAGTTGCAGAAACATATTGCGTCTAAGTTCCAGATTTATATCTTCCAATAAAATTGGCAGTCTATTTCTAAGGAACTTCAAAAAAACGTTACCCGTTAGTGCCTCGTCAAAAAATATGGTCCTATAATTGTACCGCCTATTATACCACACCATACGTTGACGCTCCAGCGTCCTTGATGCTGAACTTGTTGCATCCAATGGGGATTTTCGGCAGACCAGTAATGCATGTTATGGCAATTTACTCCACCATTCCTATTAAAAGTAGCTTCGTCTGTCCAAAGAATCTTAGATAGGAAATGAGGGTTTTCGTTAACCATGCCCAGAAGCCAATGGCAATAGTCAAGTATCCTGTCGAAATCTATTTCATTCAGGGCTTTGTGCAAAACCACATGATAAGGATGTAGTCTAAAAGTAAAAAAAAATGAAATCCGATTTACTTTTATAATATTTAAGGATTTTTAAACTTAAATAAAAAAATGTATACGCACCTATACTCCTGTAAAATATTTTTAACGGTTCGTGTTATGCCTAATTCCAGGGATAAAGTTCTATTGCTTGCTGTATATATGCTAGAATATTGATAATATTCTCTTTGGACTAAACTTGGACGTGTCCGAATTACAGGTCGATAAATACTCTCAGTGGCACGTAATCGTTGCACTAAGCGCGGAAAAACAGATCTGCCATAATGTCTGCGATTTGGATAGCGCGTCGCATAATCTCTTTCAGCTATTGCTGCATTTTAAAAACATTTAAAATAAACAGCTAATAAATTAACAGCCTCGTCATTAGTAAAAGGCATTTTGAATTAAGTTAAATGAAAACCAAAATGCAAAATAATCGTGACGTTTAAACCCAATGTTTGCTTACCAACAAGTTTTTGTTTTTAAAGCCTACATACAATTTAGTAAAATGATTTTATTTCTTAACAACATCTCCGGCAAAAATATCAAATTATCACCCAGGCCATCCGACTTGACCGTATCTGTATCTGCATTTGAAAGTGCGGAGGGTGATAAACATCACTGCACCTAGGCCTCAGTAGGCCCCTTGAGCTACCTCCTAAAGGGGACTCCCCACTCAGTACGCTGCCCATCCTACTGATTTAAAGTAGGTGAGAACGTCGCCGAGGGGAATCTCCTTAATGTCGGCCAAAGAAAGCCAATACTCGCCCAGCATGGATCTTCTCTTGGACGAGAGTGCAGGGTAGTCACAAAGGATGTGCTCCACCGTCTTGTCTTCCTGTTCACAACCTCTATACAGAGGTGTGTAATTTATACCCATTCTAAAGAGGTGTTTTCGTAGTTGAAATGCCGTTAAGAACGCTGTGATTAGACGAGCTGGCCCTAGGTTTCCAAGTAAAGGTATTCTTTCAATAGTTCAGTAACTCCCTGGAAAAGTTACAGTTTATGTTTCATCCCATCGTGTTGTAAACTGCTGATGAGAGTGTTTTTTAATTAGGTCCCTCATCGTAGACCCTGTCAGACCTACGAAAGGTTCGGGTCCAAAAGGTTTTGTCCCGGCAGCCTTCCTGGCCAACGAGTCAACGATGCGGTTGCCTTTGGAGTGCGCGGGTCCTTTGGTCCAGCAGAGAGTGACCACATTCATGCTGGAAGCGTTCACAAGGGCACGACTTGACCGTTTTAGATTTTTACTTTTTTTGTGGCCAAACCACATAGTATGTAAGGCCAAGCAGCCCAGATTAAAAAAAATATTTTAACTTATGGAGACGATTAAAAGATCATGTTTTTTAATTTAGGCCTACAACCAGGGACATTATTATCCTCAGAATTCGCAATGCATTTTATGGCCCGCCCAGGGCGGGAATTGAAAATGCCTTTTTTTCTACAAGAGAAAGAGTCGAGCAATGTCTGAAACAAAATGGCGAACATTTCGAGCATCTAGGGAGACACTAGATCAACATTCAACAATAGGTCTTTTTCAAGACCACAAATTGTTTCAAAAAGAATTCGTTAACTTTAAAAATCATTACGATGTAAGTGTTTTGCCCTAGCTGACATTTTATAAACTTAAGGATAAAAAACGGACTATTTTAAATACGTTTATGGCCCATATGATTATGATTACTCGTTTATGCGACGAACAATGCGCGTGAGGACGCGCTTCCGGTGCCTTAATTTTTTTTAAACATTTTTGTTAATAAATTTGTTATAAATAGAGATATAGTTTTGCGGTTTTAACTATTTTATTTAGTTTTTTGTGTTCCACTAATTATTGGAAGAAAAAATATTTAATAACATTTAACTTTTTAGGGATATTTAAAGAAATAGGGTATGCTATAAATCCCTCCCCCTATATTGCCCTCTCGCAGAACAATAGAAAAATAAATTGTTTTTATATTAAAAAAAAACTTTAAAAAATACTTTTTTAATCAAAAGTTGTTTCAGTAAATGCCAAGCCAAACTGACACCATAAGCATTTTTTTCGGGGTAAAACCCCACCACTTTATTTGACAGCTGTCAAAAAATTGATGTAAGGTTTTTTATTCAAAAATGATCGTAGAGTCCATGACCCACTTTATTGGGACTTTCAGCAAAAAAAATAAGCTTTTATGAACTGTTGTACCAAATACGCCCCCTAGCGGTCCTGAGATACAGCCGCTTACCTCACTTATTTAGCTACCCTCTACAGTAGGGTGCAGTGAAAAATAAAAAAAAGTGGACAGAAAGTTGTAGTTCGTAATAATAAAGCGATCTGTAAAAAAACTACTCCTTGAGGTGCCCCCTCTCAAAAAAATTGTACTTTTTTTGCCATGGCAGGGTTCTGATCAACTTTTTTGTAACGTGAAAAAAGCATGTTTTAAATTTTATTACTTTGGAAATCTTTTTATTTGTGTAAAAGATATTTAAAATTTTGTTTATAATAGAATATTTTTTTATTTCCTTGTAAAAGAATATGCATTGGGGCAATTCATAACACAATACTAGAGCAATGAAATTTGAAACATGTCTGTCTTATGTTACAAGGAACTTGATCAGAACTCCGCCATAATAAAAAAATGCATTTTTTTGAGTGGGGGCGCCTGATGGAGTGGTTTTATTCTTTTTACAGAACGTTTTATTATCTCGCATCAATCCACCAAATCCAAAATTTTTATTTCTTAAGTTACCCAAGTGTATGGTACATTTCACAATATTTCGTTGATTTCTAGACTGCAATAAAATTTAAATGACAATCCTTAGTGGAAAACCCAGCCATAAATAGGTTGCCTGACAAATATCTATTGTGTAGTCACCACACCTTTTGAAAGGGTACAGGTCCTGATTACTAACTAATATTAATAGTTTAGGTTAGCTATTTTGTATGCTCAATAACACACACGAAAACACCTTGACAAACTCCAAACGACTGATGAACTAAGACGAAAACACCCTGCTTTATATTCAACACCTGCAATTTGCCTATAACCTACATAATATACCAAAAAGGAGGTACAATAATAAATAAAGAAAATTCCGGACCTACATGCGGGTACCCAAAGTATATTGAGTTTTACGACTAACAGTAGCAGGTAAAACGAGAACTAACCACAACGAATTATTGTGGAACGTACCATACCAATAAATTTTAGCCTTTCTGCCAAACTAAATTCACATCCATTATTACAATATTTTTATAGCAGATTTAAAGTAGTCTTTGTTTACGTGTCCTAAATTTTTATATTAACCATCGGACAACTTATTCTTATAAACTAATATCTTTTGGTTTTTTAAAAAGTCACATTATTTGTTTTGTTTTTAACCAGTAATTGTAATATTTTTGACATTATTTTTGAACGTTCGGATAGTAACTTGGACGGTATTCAGGTTATAAACCTATTTTTTCTTAGATTTCCATTGTACTGTCTTAGCATTACATAATTATATAACTTACTTTTTACCAATTTGTTTAAAAAAATTTAAAGTAACAAAAAGCTGAGAATCGGATTAATTTTCTTTGCCTTAACGTTTATTGCTGAATACTTTCGATATACTGGAGTAAATCAAAAATGAAATTTTAGCTATAGAGCTTTCGCATCTGCCGTTTTTTAACACGTAGCCTAGATTATACCTAAAACTACATCGTGCATGTGTTTCCATGCATAAAAATTTATATGTTTTGGGGTTCTTAAATATTATTTATTAAATACTGGTACCCCTATTACCGACTTCTCTTCTGTCTGTATTGTCTTTATTAAAGGTATATACTAAGGCACTGGAATAAATGTTTTACACTTACTTCATAAAAAGATATTAAAGTTGATAACATAGACCAGATAGTTAAATTAACCTCTAAAAGTTTTAAATAAATATGTTTCCTTTAAATAAAAAGCAGCAAATTTTCCTTCAACTAAAACAAAAAGTACCACCTATTAACTAATTCAAAAGATTAAATACATCTACTTTTACACCGACATTGGTATTTTTAAAACAAACTTTGCTTTTTCGGGATGTTTTTTAGACTCTATGTATAAAAGTGTTTACAAAAATTATAATTTATGTATATTTCTGAAAGTACAAGCGTCACTTTTGTGAGAATTTTTATCTCCCGCAAATATTTTTTGATGTAAAAACCTGCTGATGGCAATGAAAAAGATTAATGCACTTACTGGATCAAAAGTTTATACATTTAATGTGTTTAAACGTGTATTACCTGTCTCTCTTGAAGTTCTTTTATCTGTTAAAATCTTGTCAAAGAATGGCCAAGTAGATTTTTTTTTAAGTATTTTGAATAGATTAGCAATTTTAATGACTTTGACCCTAAAAATAAATATCAAATGCGCTTTCAGAACAGTATAGAACTTGTAACAAATGATATAAAGCAGATTTTCTTATATATTTTTTTTAATTTTCAACCAACTATACAGTTTATATTTATCAATATATAACTTTAACAAGAACTCATTAATTAAACAGTTAAATTAATTTCAAATATTTTTTTATATGTATTTTAAACAGTGATATTTTTTTTATTTTTTTAATTCTTATTGGTAGATTATTGTATATTTTTATTTCGTTATGAAGTATTGATCTCATTTCAAAATTACTTTTAATTTGAATTGTTTCTAATAAATCTTTTTGTCTAGTATTATGCCCATGTAAATTACTAATATTTTTAAGTATAATAATTTAATTTTTTTTCTTAATTTCAGGGAATGAATGAATATATATGTTTTTAATTTTTATATATGATTAACATTAAAATAATTATTTGGTTTGTACAAATTAATTGTTGGTTCAAGATATGGTTATTTATAAATACAATTAATAATTTTATCTTGAGGTCTTTTTAAAGGTGTTAATATTTTTGAATTTGCTAAACCCTATACTGAAATTAAATATTGTAATTTTAAGTGTACTAAACTATCATAAATACTTTTAAGAAATTTTAGGGGTATATAATTCCGAATCTTAAATAAAATTTCTATTAAAGTTAATAGATAATTTTAAAGATAGTCTATATGTTTTCTGTAACTTAAATTTTTATCAATATATAATCCAAAAAAAGTTATACTAGTAGAATAATTTATTTTTTTTTTGTTTGCTGATAATTATGTAGGACGATTTATTTAAATTTAAAGTAAGTTTATTAAATTGTAACCAATTAAAAACAATGTTTAAATCATATTTAATATTGTCTTGAATTTTACTGTTACTGTTAGCAAAATATACGATGGTTGTATCATCGGCAAACAATTTTATAGTGCCCTTTAATTTCAATAGAGGCATATAATTTACATATATTAAAAATGGTACTGGGCCCAAAATAGATCCTTGTGGTATTCCACAAAAAATTATGTTTGAGGAACTAATGTTTTTTTTTTTTCAATTTTAACATATTGCTTTCTGTGTTTCAAATAAATTGCAGATCAACAATGAATTTTTCCTGTATTCCCATATTAAATAATTTTTGTATATTATAGTAATATACAGGGTGGCCGGCCATATTTTGACCCATTTCAATCAAGAATAACTTTGGAACAAATAAAGGTATCAAGATGTGGTTTTTGCAGATGCACTTATATTTCTTTAAAGTTTATTCTCGTACCTTCACGATTTTATTGTGACATTCCATTAGCTCAAAAACAAAATGGCCGATTTTCCATTATAGGACAACTATGTTATTTTAAATGGAACACCCTGTATATGTGTTTCATATTTTCAAAATTCTAATCTTCCCTTTAAAAAATGTAACACAAGCTATGGTTATCTCAAAACAAACGTATTTATTGACCTTCGAAAAATTGACTCGCATGTCGACCAACAATATTATTTAACAATTAAAATTTGCTTCATATGTTACAAAAAAAGGATCGCCAAAAGTTTAGGTTATTCACAAAATAATAGTTACAATAAGGTTACATTACTTTTTAAAAAACTACTGTAAATGTTGAAAATGCCTTCCGCCGACTTCTGACGCACTTATTTAAATCTGAAAAAACTTATTAAAACTATTGACTAAAATTCTTCAGGAATATTTTCATTATGTTTCGGATATTAATTTTAATTGCTCTAAATTTGGGGAAGTGGACTATAACACCCTCTCTTTCACATATCCCCACAGAAAAAAATCTGGAACAGTCAAATCTGGTGAACGAGGTGGCCAGGAAATAGGCCTCCTCTTCCAATCCACCGGTTTCCAAAACGTTGGTCAGTGAATCCTTTTTGGTAATGTTAGCATAATGTGGTGTAGCCCCATCTTCTTGTTGAAAATAGACGAAATTCAATAGATTTTCTTCTTGCAATTGGGGATAAAAAAATATTTCCAGCATATCAACGTAAGTCCAAGAAAGTTACAGTTGGTTCATGAAAAAAAAATGGCCCATAAATTTTTTGCTTTGACATACCATGACCAGACTGTGACTTTTGGCGAATCTCTAACGTGTTCGTTATATTGTCGAGGATTTTCTGTTGCCCAAAACCTGCAGTTATGCTTATTTACTTTTCCATTGAGGTGAAATGTGGCTTCGTCTGACATATTAGTCTATCCAAAAATGTATATTGTTCCTTACTAAATTTTTGAATTTCTGGCAAAATTCCACCCTTTGTGGAAAATCAGTTTCTTTTATTTCTTGTAACATTTTGAATTTTGTTTGGTTTAATTTAAGTTCTTTTTTCATGATTTCTTGTACTGTAGTTTTAGGAATATGACTGAACTTGAGATTTTTCTTGTTGACAATGTTGATCTTTCCTGAGTTATCTCCAGAATTTGTAACGTTTTATTTAGCAAATTCTCATTGTTTACTAATTTCTTTTTACGGGCTAAAGATCCTGTACTCCAGAATTTTCTGTACCAGATTTTAATTGACTTTTTGTGGGTGGAGCTTTATTAAACATGTTTCTAAATCTTCAAGCTGGGTTTCTTTACTGATTTGGTTTCGGCAAACATAATAACACATTTTCCTTTTTCGCTTAACGAGAACATTTTGCGCTTCCTAATTAAAATAACTTGTCAAAATGACCAACAATGGCTGACAATGAGGCTTGTTGCTGTTACTGAAACGAGATAACTTTGTTTCCACAGGCGACTTTTCAAAAAATCCTTTTAAAATAATATTCCTATTCGACATACAGTCAATTTTTGAGGTCATTTTTTTTAAAGGGGAAAGATTAAATTTTAAAATATTGAAACATACGAGGGTGTTCCATTTAAAATAACAGAGTTGTCCTATAATGGAAAATCGGCCATTTTGTTTATTTTTGAGCTAATGGAATGTCACATAAAATGGTAAAGATACGAGAATAAACTTTAAAGAAATATAAGTATACTTGCAAAAAACCCCATCTTGATATCTTTATTTGTTCAAAAGTTTTTCCCGGGTAAAAAAGGGTAAAAAAATTTTGGGCGGCCACCCTGTATCAGGGTTTTTTCAGTATAAAAAAACTTTATAAATCAAAAATTTTAAAAGAGCACATTTCTTTTTTTTGATCTATATTTAATTGAATACCCGTGGTAAGATCTTTTTGCTGTTTTTTTTTGTATCACTAAATTTACGAACAGCATATTGTTTTTTCCCAAAGTAGTTTTTTATTTTCTAAAAAATTTACTAATTTGGTATTATGATTTTTTAAAAAATTTTTTTAAAATACTGTTAAAAAAAAGGGAAAAATTATAATTATTCACCACCTTTTTAAAAATAGGTGATTTTTTGCTAATTTCATTTTTTTTTTAAAAAAAACAATTTTTTAAAGATAATTTTCCAAATGTGTTAAAATTTTCAATTTAATTTTTTACTGTTTTAATAACTGTAACAGTTGTATCTAAATATTCTAAATTACCCCAAATTTTTTCTTTAATTTTCTTCACTTTAATTTCATTTTTTTTTTTAAAAAAATGGACTTTAAATTTGGTTTTTTTTTCTGGTATCTTTGCTAATGGAATTTGTTTTTATAACTTTTAAACATTTACAAAATGATTATTTATTTCTTTACTTATCATTTGTTTTTTTTTAAATTTTTTTGGGATAATATAATAATAAATAGTCAATATTAGATTTGTCACTTTTAGATTTTCTTTAAAAAGGGAAAAATTTTTATTTTCCCAAATTTTTTTTTGATTACCAATATCAAATTGTTCTATGTAAATTTTTTTTTTACCGATTTAGTTTGTTTTTTTTAAAAAAATTTTTAGTAATTATTTAAATTTAAAAAGTTTCCCCCTTTTCTTGATATTTTTTTTAATTTTTTTATAATATTGTTTTAGTCTTAATAAGTTTAGCTAATTCCTTATTAAACCATGGCTTAGAATTCCTTTTTTGTTTATTCAAAACTTTATATGAGCATTGTATAAATATATCAACAATTTTGTCATAATATTTATTTGTATTATTAAATTCGTATTTTCTGTCGTTTAAGAGATTAAGTTGTTTTCTTAAATTATCTATATTAAATTTATTGATAGAAGTACATTCAAATCTTGAAGTTCTTATCCTTACTTTTATGGAAATGTCTATCACTTCATTTTATGATCGCTTAACGGACTATCCAAAAATTTAGTTTTTACTTCCCTCGATGAATTTGTTATTATATGGTCTATAAAAGTCCTACTGTTTTTTGTTTCAGGTGTTGGATATTTTTATTACACCATTTAAAATTTTTAATTAATAAATATCCATAAGATTTTTTAAATCCTTACTATTTTCCAAAATATTAATATTTACATCGCCGATTAAAAAACAGTCCAAATTTAATACTATTGAACTTTCAAGTTTTTGATCTAGAAAATTTATGAAGTCTGTATTTTTTATTGTTTGAGGCTTATATATTGCATATAGAAGTAAATCATATTTTTCGATTTTATTGGTAATTTATGACAACTTATTTTCATTTTTTTATAATTTTAACAATAATATTGTTTTTTACAAAAATACCTAATCCGCCACCAGTTTTTTCCCTTGTTGCAAAAATTGATGTAAAGTCTTTTGAATAAAAATATTTTTGTTCTTCTTTCTTCACCCATGTTTCTGTAATGACAATAATTTGCACATTTTCTTCAGATATTCATATTTCCAATTTATCTCTTTTATTTCTTATTAAACGTGCATAAATATAAAGAAATTTTAAAGCATCCATTTTTTTACTATAACTTAAAATATGTATTATTTATTATTAAGAATAATTTACCTTTTCTCTATATTCTTTAATTTTTTTTATGTATTGGACATTTAATACTAACAGTTTCATGATTAGAGATTAGGTTTGTTTTGTATTATTCATTGTGTATTTTGCAATTATTATATAATAAACTTTTTTTTTCAAGCTAACAATTTTTTTTAATTACTTCCAAATTTTTATTTTTTTTTTAAATACTTCATTTTGTTGTACATTTTAACAATATGTTTTTTAAGAAACATATTTTCTTCTATCAATTTTTTAACATTTGTGTTTAAGTTATTTTTTTTTATACAAATAGGACATCTCCATTCTCTTCTTATTTTTCTTCCTTACTGAAGATTTTTTCTTTGTTAACTTGGAACAATTTAAACAAAACCATTTAAAATAGGAAGAGCATCCAATAAAAAATATTTTCTTGCTAAATTCTAAAGAACAATTACCACATTTTTGTGAATTATTTTGGTTCTCGTCTATATTTTTACCTAAGGACGTTTGTGCTTCTCTTTTATTTTGTGAGTTAATTTTAAAAGTGTTTAAACATTCATAATACTTTTGATCTTTTGGATATTTCAGTGATAGAAAACAACTTTCATCATTTGAATTTTCATCATTTTCATTTAACTCTGTATCTTAAACTACTGACTTTGACAATGATGTTTTCTGTCGATTTTTGTTACCCATTTTTTTTTAATTTACTTCGTGTACCATCGTGCTGAAAAAAAAACTGGGACAGCAAAATCTCCTAAATCTCTTGGTCTATTAGAATAATATATGTTGATGTTGTCAAAGTTAATTTAATTTTGGACAGCCCGTCAACAAAATCGTTCTTTCAAAATGCCCGCATTATCCCCTAACAAAAAGCGATAATATACACTCGGGGATGGAGGAGTTAAAAGTTTTCCGTGACCCTCAAAAACCCCTGATATCAACCCAATTGAAAACGTTTGGGGTAAAATTGCAAAATTTTTAAAAAGGTAACTTTAGGCCTAGAAATCAGAATGTTACGCCTAAAGATAGATGACGCATGGGGCCAAATAACCGAAGAATATACCAGAAACCTAATTTTAAGTATCCCGACGTTTGCAAGCTGTAATTGAAAAAAAAGTGGCACTAAGTATTAAAAATTTTTTTTATTCCATATCATAAAAAAGATAATATTTTAGTTTTGGTTTATCTATTTATAAAATTGTTCAAAAAAAAAATAAATATCGAAAAATAAAAATTTTTGTATCAATTTTTATTTAAATATGAAATTAAGACTCGAAAATTCATAATGCGTAAATATCTACCATACCCAGGAATGCGATTTACTAAATAGACCAGAAGACAATTCCCTACCTAAATTTTAATGTCCCAGTTTTTTTTTCGGCACGATGGTACTTTCTTTTACTTATATGGAATCTTTATAACTTAAGGAATTTTTTCCTTGTACGCAATTTATTTTTTGCTAGATAAAAAAGGTAAATTTTTACTTTTTTAAATTGACAGTTTTTTAAACACTTGTCTTACATATCTGAAAGAAGTATTTTAAGTTCCTTGGCTTTTTTTGACACATCCAAGGCACTCCAAGGCTTATGACCAGGTATAGCATGATGCGCTATTTAACAAACTTAATAAAATCCCACGGTGTCCCACCTGAACTGTATATCTGACTGTTCAGTTTTGTCTCTAATAAATGTATAATTTACTGTAGAAGGTTTCCTTCTGACTTCTACTAAATTAATACCAAGGTTCCGTTTCTTTTTCACATTAACGATCTTTTCTCTTTTAAAATCCACTTGTAGTTTGGCGGATAATAGTAGCTTTAAGTCTAATATTTAGTTTTTTAGGACAGTTTGTGAGCGTAATTTAGAAAACCAGCGAAATGTAATAAAGGTACTGCTTTCGAGTGATCTTTAACTAATATTGGATCGGGGCACCAAAAATTCAGTTTGGTGCCTCAAAAAAATTGTTTAATATATGCTGACTGTGTATATTGAAGCAAAAATGCTTATTATAAAAACAAATATTAAATTTACTGCGGAAAAGTTTAAGCGGTTTTTTTTTACCAAAGTAACAAATTAAACATTTTATTACCTCTAAAAAAACAGCGCTTTAATTTTTTGTTTATTATTGGTAATGCTGCTTTTTTTTAATTTGAGTAAACCAGCGGTTCTCAAATGGAGGTCGCCTCCCCCTCCCCCCGATGAGGCGCAAAGCAATATTAAGAGAGGCGCGAGAGCTCAGAAAAATTAATACATTTTTTTATCTTTAAAATAACAAAAAATCAGTTTAAATAAAAAAAGAAAATTTATATATGAAAATTGACTTCATTAATGGAGAATAGTGACGGCACTGCTAAAAACAAAGGGATTACAACAGATATCTTATCTAGAAAGTCTCTTTGATGAATTCCAACAATATTTTCCTAATTTACATAACAATGAGAAACATAAATTTGCTGAACATTCTTTTTATTTTGATATAAACATTCTTCCAGAAGAAATGCAAGAACAAGCAATCAACTGAAAACACGACTCAGTGGCGAAAAAGACTTTGAAAATTTGGTAATTACTACCTTTTGGATTAAATATCTTCCCATCCAATTTTATATATCATTCTCGACAACCTACTTGTGAGTAAGTTATGGTGAAAAAAGATTTTCTTTTTTAATGGAAATTAAAACAAAAAAACGGAGCCGGCTTGATGTTGCTAGTAACCTACGTTGGGCACTTTCAAAGATAAATCCAAGAATTTCCGACCTTGTAAAGGAAAGCACCATACTTCGCATTGGATAAAATAAGTGTTCAAATGTTATGTTTGTAAACAAATACACCTTTTTCAAGTAAAAAAATTGTTTCTTTATGGTCGGGGAAAGTGGGGGGCGCGACCATTTCTTAATTTTAAAAAGGGGGCGCCATCGAAAAGTTTTGAAACAACTGGAGCAAACGAAAGTGTTTAAACTATATGATTTATTTGTCGTTTAATACACATATAGCAAAAAGTGACAAATAGACGCGGAGCCTGAAGTATTTCCTAACTACTGTACCTCAAATGTTTCAGGAAGAAGAAATAACGGTTTTCACCTAAAACGTTGAATATTGTAACTTAAAGTAAAACTATATTTTTATAGGTAGAATAGTGACTATTTTAAGCGTTTTCTTTATGTGTTTATATTATTTTTGTGTTTATATTTTGAGAATGGAGCTATTGCTATTTAAAAAAATATATTAGGATCTAAAGATTTTTTGTTTTAAAATCTTTAGAATGAAAGTTGAGAAACTAAAAAACTTTATTTCTTTCTGGCCTAAAAATTTTAGTAAAAGTATGATATTTAGGATGTAAATCCACATAAGTATTTTAACAACCTGTAAAACAATTAGGGTGGTTATGCCAAGTGGTTTCTGGGATACTCGGTTTCGAAAATCGTATATTTTACTACTAACTAACTGATTGACTGTCTAACTGGCTTATTGATTAACGGAATGAGTAACTTTGACTCATCAAAATTACGGCGCACTTCTCGAGAAAGGTAATATCGTAGATTTAAGGGGTATTTTAGAAGTTTGCCATCTGATTAAACCTTAGTTTCAATGGTCATAATTCTTTTCCAATTTTAAATACAGAAAGGTTTTATTCACTAAAAAAATTGCTACATTTAAGCTGTCAGACTTTAAATCTCATTCTACTTGGAATCCATAAAGTGGAAGATATTTGAATAAACTAATTTAAAGGTTGTAAAGTTTTCAAGCGTTTAGGAGAATTTACCAATGCATACGAAACTGTTTATTTGATCTTATACCACTAAAATCTTATTTTAGTCAAAAATGTGTAGTGTTTCATTTTATCAAGTTTGGAATAATATAGTTTACTTACCACCCTACGAGTGTCTTTAAGAAAATTCTTCTGGTTAGGCGGTATATAAACAGAACGTTGCAGAAAGGGCCGCTCTAGCACCGGGTTATTCGCGCTCCCACTGTTCGTTGGTACCATCTCACACTGTTGCCGTGGTTATTGGGCGTTTTGCCTTAAGTTCTTTTGGAGATTGAAATTACCGCCAAATATAAGCCAATCATATTCAAACATAAATTTTTATGCTTCCGATTTGCTCTACCTGCTAGGCACCTTTCTCACCATCCACCATTCTAGTGATTACACTAGTGACGTACAACGAAATATCTCTGGTGACTGAAGACGTAAAACGTTTTTTACTTATATCCTGTAGGCAAAAATGTATGCAATGTGTCTGAGATTCGAGTCTATATTGGGATCTCGCTTATTAGAAGAGCTAAAAGGTGGATTAAATGGAGAAAAAGGTGCACATTTACAAGACTGATAATATGTTATTTACAATGTTTTAAAATTCTCAATATTTCCAAAGATATCCGAGGAAAACCGAAAATTCTGAAAATCGTTTTTATTTTTTTCTATCGTTTCAAATCGACTTTCAAAATAAGCTATACTTTTGTATTGCCATTTTTTCTGCTCTATCTAACAACGACATCATTTTTAAAATCCGACGTTTCGTTTTCGAAAAACCATCATCAAGTTTATTTTTTCTTATGGGCGCCATTTTGGATTTTTACGCAGGTTAATAGATTTTTTCATTCTGATTTCAGTGATGTACAATTTGTTATACTTGACTTCGACATAACCTCTAATAATTTTAAAAATGCTATTTTATAAGTTAATCTTGAATTTGACATATTATGACACTTGTCAAAGTAATTATTATTTTCGCAGAATTGTTAAAGATAAAAAAGAAATACTACCAAAATGAAAAAAGAAACAAATATTTTATTATTATTTATTAACAATATAAAATAGAATAAAATTTCAAAAACAGACTATTCAAACATGATTTAAATGGAAAAATACCTACCATTGGCAGCTCGACACCGATGGCAGTTTTAAAACTCTTGCTATGATCCCGCTTATAGTTTTAAGATTTATTAAATTGATGGCATCCCTGACCCTCTCTTCCAAAATATTTTAATTTTTGGGGGGTTCGAACTCATAGACCTTATTTTTTAAATGCCCTCATAAATAAAAATCTAGTGGCGTAATATCTGGAGAGCTTACGGGCCATAAAACAGGTTCATTGTTAGAAATTACATTATTGCCAAGATGTTTCGCTAAAAGGGTTCAAACTGCCAATGTAATATGGGCTGGACAACCATCTTGCTAAGACCAGATCCTTTGAAATTGTGCATCATCAGGCACCGTTTCGCGAAGAGCAGGAATTATACGTTCTCTCAGCAAGGTTAGGCATCTGTCACCATTCAACTGTCACACAATTTAAGGTTAAAATTTTATGGATTAGAGCAACACATTTTTTAAAACGGAATCGGAACTGCGAGCGAATCGAAATTACAGATCAGAGTGAGAGAACATAGAAACTTCTAGAGAGCTAGAAATCGGTATAACTTACCCAAAATCCCACACCATACGTTTAATCCAAATCTTGTTTGCAAATTTCGTTGTTCTAGTACATGCGGATTTTCGATACTCCAATAATGGTGGTTATGCCGATTAAAAATGCCGCAATTTGAAAAATGTGACTCATCGGTCTATAAAATAAAATTAGGAAAATTGCTTCGGTTTCACAGTTTTGGATGTACCATTCGCAAAACCTCATTTTCCCTTCAAAATCATTTTGTCTTAGCCCTTGAACTATAGTGGGCTTATAAGGGTGGTATTTCTGCCCTTAAAAAATTTCTGGAGCGTCAATTTTGGTACCGCAGGTTATGTTCTTTACCGTAAAACGGTGTAGGATTTCGCCTGGTTTCAAGCACATTTCGATCCCATTTCGTTATTTTTATTGTAATTTTTCCGTTCCACCGAAATTCAATAAATTAACAACAATTCTTCCAAAGTATGTCTTATGTGGCCTTTCTGGATAAGTTTCTAAACACTTATTACCTGCTGTTTCTGCTTTCCTGTGGGACTGTAGGTAAACCGCCAACATATCAAATTTTTCTTCATTAGAAAATTTATGTGGTTGGTCCATATTGGGATAGGTTCTAAGAAAGTTTTTTCGGTAAACTCAGTTGCAATATGGTTATTCGTTTCAATAAATGTCACGTTGACAACATGTCAACAACAAAGGCACGCTATAAAAGTCAAAGCCGACTAATCAAATATTTGGTTTTTATTAAAACAAACATGTTGTACATCGTTGAAGTCAGAATAACAAACTCTATTAACCTGCGTAAAAAACCAATATGGCGCCCATAAGAAAAAATAAACTTTATGATGTTTTTCCGAAAACGAAATGTCGGATTTTAAAAATAATGTCGTTGTTAGATAGAGCAGAAAAGATGGCAATGTAAAAGTATAGCTTATTTTGAAATTGGATTTAATACAACGACAGAAAAAAATAAAAACAATTTTTGGAATTTTCGGTTTTTCTCGGATATCTTCGGAAATATTGAAAATTTTAAAACATTGTAAATAACTATTTATTTTATTTATTTATTTATTTATTTTACAAACTTAACAGATTACAAAATCCGATTACAGAGTAGGAAGAGCTTAGAAGCTACACTAAAAACTAATCATTAATATATAACTGCAGTGTTAATGCATGTTTCAACTTATTCCTATTTAAATGAAAAATGTCAAAATCTTGTCTAAAATTATTAACATATCTACAATAACGTTAATGGGCGACTTGGTTATTTGTTTGATGTGGATCTAAATAAATGTAGAAGGATTTCTAGTTCTATGCATTGGCCAAGAAATTAAGTTTTGAAACCAAAGTTGTCATCTATTTCTTTATGAAGTAATTTGTTAAAAACATTACAGAACTAAAAACCCTTCGCTTTTCCAGACTATACAATTTAAATTTTCCAGTTCTATCTTAGAAATAGTAGTATCATATATTCCAATCTCTTTAAAAAAAAGATAGGGGAAGTTCGG